>CAJQZM010035757.1:27834-41180 GCA_907164665.1 Colias nastes | reverse complement strand
TATTATAATATCTGTGGTATCTATATCTATACATATAATAAATCTGTAGAAGGGTCAATTCTGTACATTGAAAATATTGAAAAAATAAATAGCAGGGGATGTTACTGGATCGATACCAAATCCAAATATGTGATTAAAATAATTTTTGTCTGTCTGTCTGTCTGTATGTTCAGGCATCACGTGAAAACTAACGGTTCGATTTCAATGAAACTTGGTATAATTATACCTTATTATCTTGGGCATAAAATGAGATACTTTCTATCCTGGAAAAATACGTAGAAAAAAATTAAATCTTAATTTTTCTTAATTTTTCCGCGCGGACGGAGTCGCGGGCGGAAGCTAGTACATAATATAACTGCAGCGGTTTTTAATGACGTCATCACGGAACACCTCACACAGTTGGGAAAACTCTTTGACGTAAGTACACATCTCATTTGGAAGTATTTACTTTCCCGGGGAACCACTTGAGCTTCCTCAAAACCCTTGCCTTTATCTTTGAGAACCTTCTTATAAAAGCTAACAGGTAAGTTTTGATCCATAGTGTATTAGTGTATTATGTGTACGTTAAAATTTTTTTGTTTTATATTTAAGAATTTATTTAATTAACATATCATATAAAAGTTGGTTTAATGTATGATGAAAATCTAAATCCAAACAAAAACATTTTCATGTAAAATGTTTCCAAGACGCGACGGCGACATGTACTCTGAAAAAGTTGTGAAATCTAATGCGAAGCGTCTTGCTCTACATCTCTTTACTCTACAAATCCTAACTAACTAACAAACTACACATTTTTCCTACCCCATTCCACCTTCGCAAAGTTCTTGTATCTGGTGAAAACCAAACCAGAGTTATAAGCGGTAAGAAATCCGGCGAAACGGTTTGAAAAAAGGTAGGTAGCACCCGTCACGGGTCACTTTCGCTTGCTTTGGCTCGTCTTGGCGGGCACACTACCCCGCGACCAGATAAGCATGCTCTTTAAAGTGTATAATATAACTATCAGTCCGCCCAGGTTTCGCCCGTGGTACATTTTTACGTTTTCTTTCCATAAGAACCATCCTCATACTTCATGGAATATAATAAAAAAGAATTATCGAAATCGGTCCACCCGTTCATGCGAGCCGATGCCGTGACCAAGGGAAATAGGGATTCATTTTTTTATATAGAGATATAATTTTTGCACAGTATCTATTACTTTTGGGTTACGTTTTCGACTGAAGCAATAAAATAATGGTCTTACAGAAGAGGTCGATCGATAGAGGCGTATAGGTATGCCTAAAAGGACAATCAAATAAGTGAAATAGATATAAATTGCAATTCTCCCTTTAGTATGGGTACTTTATAAAGGGTCACAATACTATTTACTCAAATAAGAACGATGTCACTTATAGAGAATAACTCAGAGAGAATATTTTAACATGTTTCACTTCAATCACGATCGTGTAGAATATTACACAAGCAAGTTATTATATAAATACCGTATTATTTAAGTGTTATAAAAGCCGTAGTAATACATTTGTACATTAACTCAGTAATACTGTATTTATTCTTGTGTACTAATCAATACTGGATTAATAACTATTCCGTTGAATAAGGTTTTCATGGAACTATAGCACTACTTATTTGTACATAACTTCAACCTGTAATTAGTTGAACCACATAAGATTTAAATATTAGTCTTATATCTATAAGGTTTGACACGACTGTGTAATTGTTGATTATAATATTCCCTCTTTTTAAAATTACAAAAGTTTAAATACGCAAAAACTCGTAAAACGTATCACCAGTTATCTCTGAAAGTATTAAAAATAACCGAAATGAATTGAGCTGAGGACAATTCGAGCCAAGTTAGTTCATGCTGTGGTACTTAATTTAAGGGCCAAAACGATACAAAAAGAAAATCGTATGATTTTTTATAACATATATGTCAAAAGTAAATTGTTCCTCCAATGGGTAAAACGTTTATTTATAAATAGATCGTCTTACATTATTTTCTCCAATGGAGTCATTATTGAATAAAGTACCGTATTACCGAACGTCCAACATATAGTCTATACATACTATTTCTGAACTAGCACTCAGAAACCACTTACATATAAAACATGTATAACGTATATAATATATATGTTATCAGGGACCGTAACTATAGAGTGAGCACGTAAGCCATGCTTGAAAGCCTTTTTCAGGTAAGCTGAGTAAATTTTAAAGGCTGGACTGTTAAGTAAAACTGAAAATGTTTGGAACTTTCTCATTTCTATACATTATAGAGCCTTTGTAAATGTTTTTGGAAGATTGAAGGTTTTTTCACAAAGGCTATAAAGTGTCAAAATATTGTGAGTTATCGAAATTTAAAATGAAAGAATAGACGTAGAGCATAATGTTTAGGCGCACTTAATTTAGCACCCAATTTTCTTATATTTTGATTTTTATAAGTAACTAGCTTACCGCCCGCGGCTTCGCCCGCTTTGTCTAAAACCTAATAAATTATATACTAAAACCTTCCTCTTGAATCACTCTATCTATTAAAAAAACCGCATCAAAATCCGTTGCGTAGTTTTAAAGATTTAAGCATACAAAGGGACATAGGGACATAGGGACAGAGAAAGCGACTTTGTTTTATACTATGTAGTGATTTTATACCATGAAACTCGATTGTCATCGTCAATACATAATTATTGATACACGGTTATAATATACAAATTATAAATGCGAAAGTTACTCTGCCGCTCTATGTGTATGTATCTTCTTCATGCCTAAACCCCTGAACGGTTTTATCCCGGAAATCTCACGGGAACAGGAACTATGCGGACTTTCCTTTGACTGCACGAACGAAGCCGCGGGCGCAAAGATAGCTGTAACATATAAAACTAAAGTTTCACAGAAAGCCAAAATTACATGGTGAGATAAAATGACAAATAGCTGAAATCACATGGAAAGATAAATTTAACAAAAACCTAAAACTCACATGGAAAATTACCTAAGTACCTGTTTTATACAAACCTTCTGAAACTATAACTATAAGCGTTTTCCCATGATTGATGATTCATTATACTCATCAACAGAAAAGCCAGACAAACAAACTATGAGTTCTGAAAACACCAATTTTATGTCCATACAATTATGGTAATGAAATAATTCAGTGAGCGCTCTTGTAAACCTTGTAACCTTATATTAATTGGACACACGTGTTGTGATGAACTTTATTGGAAACAAAATGGAATTTTCTTCCAGTAAAATATAATAACGAGGCAAAAGTAAGTGTTTTATTATTGGCCAGGTAGTATTATTGCCAGTAAATGTAGTAATTTGCTGCATTTTTTTCGGGTAGTATAGTTAAAGTACACGTAGTAATTTGGAGATTTTTTAGAGATAATGTAGAGTCATTCAAAATTGGTAAAAAATTGTACCTATCTATTAATCGAATATATTACCAACTAGCTGTGCTCCGCGGTTTTACCCGCAGTGCTCCGCTCCTGTTGGTCTTAGACTAGACTTCCTCGATAAATGGGCTTCCTAACACCGAAAGAATTATTCAAATCGGACAATTAGTTCCCGAACAAACGTTCAAACAAACAAACAAAAAAAACTCTTCAGCTTTAAAATATTAGTATAGATAACTACAATTTAAATGTAGAGTCATATTTATAAAAAAGTGTTCGTGGGAGAACCCCCTATTTGTTATTTCTTTTTAATAAACCAAAATGCACAATGATAATTGACAATAATAATGATTATTTTTATCGATTTAAATGCAAGCTTTTTAAGCATTAATTTATAATATAATTATTTCCCTACTTAGTTGAAATTTTGAAAATCATTACAAAAAAAAATACAATTTTACCTACTTAAGTAACTTCGCATTTAAATATTAATTCTCATTTTAATAGAAACTAAATAACTTTTAATTCTTAAGAATATAAATACATAATTTTATCAGTCTATATAACCGCAGTAATCTTCTAAACTAGCGGTGCGATTTTTAATTTTCTCCTACAATAACCTACATTACCTTTGAAAGCTAGACTATGTTTAATCTTTATTAATCGAGATTCTAGATTAACTACAGATATGGCGTATTATATTTTATATGTAGTCTGTGCTAATAGTCGTTCTATGAATGAAACTTTTAGTACCAAAAGAAATAATTTATTTTCCTTAGTTTCCACTTTCCAGCTGACTTCAAAAAGAGGAAAAGATTTTCAATTCGAATGTATTTTTTTGGGTTTGTTACCTCAGAATTTTCGACTAGGTGAACTGTTCTGTATGATTTTTATTCGAAACCTACCTATTTTTATTTGAGTACCTTCCGGTTCATTGCCATGCAAGTGCCATGCTATTAGTTGCCGGCGGCAGTTTGCTTGCGACTTTTTAATTGACTTTTTAAATTATTTGTGTACTTTTTCTTGTTTTAAAAATACACCGTCCGTGACCTCACACGTCACTTTTGTATACGCGACTACTGCAGGGTTAAGTTTTGTCCAGTTCTGACCATTTGAAGCTGAATTTTTGTCTGTGGCTTCGCTCCTGTACTTTTTAGCGATAGCTTGAGGCTTCTATAATAAAACAACTATTCGAAACAAATTTTATGATCTATTTTTCAAACAAATTTGTGATCAATAACTTCCAGAGATGCAAAACTAGGCATAAATAGTTGCACTATAACTACATCTATAGGTACATTTAATTTCATCAATACAGTTATATTGACATCTTCGACGACGACGATCGACGTTGACATTGACATCTTTCACGATAATTTTTATAGTTTTAAAAATAAAATAGTAAATTTTATTCAGTGATTGTGTTGTATTTTTGATGTATTTGACATATTTTATTTTATGCGTTTTTATTTTGTATTTTATGTGTTTTAGCCATGTTTTAATTGAATTTTACATATTTTTTATTTCATGGATGTATAAAATTTCAAAATTTTAATCATGTTATTATAAATAACTGTGCCTCCAGTGAATAAAGGAGTAAGACGAGTTATTCCCTTTGGTTTTTAATGCACCATTGGATTCAGCTCGTCAAAATGCATAACATATCAAAAGGTCATATCTCTAGCTGCGTCCTAACCCATTTTTTCGAATGACCCAAACGGTATAAGTAGGGTGTGATTAACGGTATAAGTTACCTTATCCATCATTTTAGGCAATCGCAAAGGAACTATTCGTCTCGACTTCTCGAGTCAAAAGTACCCACGAACACAAAGACATATGTGTAGTTATACTTTTTGAATAAAGACTTAATTCATTTTGTTCCATCCGTGCTAACACTATTTTAGTAGTATAAACGCATTTGTGTCATTTTTCTAACATGAGCATAAAGGAACAACTCTTATATCATTGGTTCAAGTGACGACATGAGACAGTGCCTTGTTGCTATTGGTCTATTTGAATACTGCACGGAAACAACACACACTATTCCTTTTTGCTTAATATTATTTTTCAATCGTTTTTTCAATAAATCTGCAACAACTGGCAACAACAAATCTTTATATTTTTTAAAAAAGGTAAATCAGTTAACTTGGGATACTAATATATTTCTATGGAAATTAACTATTTTTTGCAATAGATATTAATAATACAGTTTTAATTAACACATTAAGTGCATTTAATGATAATAAACTCTTTGTTTATAATATAAATACAGAACGATAATTGAATCATCTAAAAAAAGCCAACAAAAATGTTAAACTTATATTTTCTTCTTATAATTGGGTAAGTTTTATAAAAAATAACTAGTTTTTAATCTTTTTTTTTTTATTTAATCTCACTAAGTACAATAATACTATAATAGTCGCCTAGAAAAAAAAAGTATTTATAACCAGTCTTGACAATTATGAATATTGTGTTCTCCGCATATAGCGTTTTAGCCACTGTGCTTTGGGGATTTGCCCTTTATAGGAAAAAAACCGCAATATCGATACTTTTTTGGTCCTGCATTATCGTAAACATATTATGGATACTCTGGTACCACATATTTTGAAAAAATTGGGATATTGTCACGTAGAGTCTCTTCAAAGCGCGTGCCACTAGTCGTATTTGCATCCAAGGCACCTTCAAATCTGTGCTTAATTTTTTCATAAAATCTTTGCGGCTCATTGTATTTTCTTTATTTATCTACATTATTTTGATATTATATGATATAGAAATTGTTAAAATTCCATATCATGCCGTAAAATATCGCCACTGACCACCTATAACTTTTCCTGTAACTGAACATACAGGAATATCGTTTACGGGCTTCTCTTATCTCTTTATAGTGCTTGTATCCTCAATGTATAACCACCATGACATATTCGGTTTTACTCCAGACAACATCTTTAGCCACCCAATCCTCTTGCTTGGAGTCCAAATCCAGCGGAGGACAATAATCGTCATTTACTAAAATTGAAGGTTTTTCGTCCTAGTATAAAAGTTGTCTGGATCCCATTTTATACTCAATCTATAGTATACTAGATTTCCGCCCGCGGCTTCGCCCGCGTTTGCAAAGGAAAACCCGCATAGTTCCCGTTCCCGTGGGATTTCCGGGATAAAAACTATCCTATGTGTTAATCCAAGTTACCCTCTATATGTGTGCTAAATTTCATTGTAATCGGTTCAGTAGTTTTTACGTGAAAGAGTAACAAACATCCATACAAACTTTCGCCTTTATAATATTATATTAGATAATACTATATCATGTAAAACGTGACTTAGAAAAAAAATATTCAAATAACTCACAAAATAAAAAATTTGAAACAATCGTAAAAGTTACGAAAAGCCTTATTATACGTCAAAATGACGTACAACATCCTCTTTACAAAAAAATGGCGGAATTTACCGGGATGAGCCAACTATGTACTGCTAGGTCTCGACGGCTAATGAGTTGGTTCTGGATTTCGAAGCGATTGATTCGATTTTAAATATAGAAGAGACAAAGATATTTCGCCGCGGTATACGTCAAATTTACGTAGATTGGACTTCTAGGGTTAAATGCATAAATACCTAAATGTTGTTTTGTTTTTATTATCTAATAACGATAAAAAACCCGTTGATTTTATTCGTTTTTCAAGCTACGTGCATGGTTCTTCCACTAAAAGGCCTCAATTGAGTCATAAAGTACACAAATTTCAAGCATAATAAGTCGCATCATTTCTATAAAACCAAAACTGGCAATAATATAAGTCGTGTTATGCCATTATGAACATAGTGGATTAGGGCATAAGTCGTTTTGTTGCAAAGAGTAAAAAAAAATTATGTGAATACATTGAGTTATTCCATGAAGTACTCGTTCATAAGGCCACAACTACAAAAAAACACGAAAAAAGTATATTTATGGGGTTGTTACAATATGTGTTCATATGTAAAAATAAAGTCTAACATCATATCTTACCCATGCAAGCTTAAAAATTTGAAGTTATAAAGATTTGGAATCGATATATAGTTTTTTGTCTCTCTTGAAAAGTGCTGTTTTTGAGTTATTCCCTTATTCACTGGAGGCACAGTATTGTAGTATTAATTTTATGTATTCTTGATAAATTTTTAATTATGTGATGCATTTTATGTTTTTATACTTATTTTTTTTTCAATGGATGATAAATTTGATTATGTATTTTTAGACTTTTAAAACTGAAAAATTTTCAGACCTTTTTTTTATAATTGTTGTATACGCCTGCTTTATGGCCAATTCAGTTTATGAAATAATTATTAATGTACTTCTGTAAATTGTATTAATTGAGTCATTATTGGTGTGTCTAATAAATAAATAAATAAATATCCCAACAATTGTGCTAATGACGTAATTATTTAACCAAATAAGGATCTTATAAACCAACAGATTATCATTTCAATGTACATGCGCTTTAATGTTGTCCATTTGACATTATCATTGGAATCAACTTTATGACGCTCGGTTTAAGGACGAATTTGAATGTTATCGTAGGCGGTACGGTAAAGATGGTGGTACACTGGTATTTTTAACGTTGAAAGGTGTGTAGCAGATATTTGAGGTAATCTAAAAAAAATCATTTCGGTTAATAATAAGTCATCTCAAGTATTATTCGACTACCATTTAAGGAATACTAGAAGAATATTTTTTGTTTATCAACAAAAATCTAAAGTCTCTACTACTCTTTCAGTAAAAGATTTCCTATAATTGCGTAGAGACTACGTAAACTCTACATTCTAGAGATACTTACGGTCTTACTAATAAAATGTTACCCATTCGCTATGCAATGGATTAGTTATTGCAATAACCTGTCTTGTTTTTATGATTGATGTTTCATGTGAGCAAGAGCAGGACACAGCTATGGTAGAAAATAGTAGAAATTTATCCATTGTTTAACTTTTTATTAGTAAGGCCGTTAGTTAATTAAAGTACGCGTGAAGGCATATAAAGGAGCCTGAATAAGCAATAAACGTTGTATTGGTCTGTTTAAAGGCATTTAATTTTGTCGGTTTGATACACAAAATCAATTCAATAAAAACTTATTAAAATTAACAGTTAGAAATACGTTCAACATAGTTAGGTTGACCAAGCTACTACTAACGACTAGCGACCATAGTTCGCGTTATGAAAAAAAGGATACAGAAATCATGAATCGAAGTCAATAACCCATTACATCACCAGCCTAAGCCTGAAAAGGGACGTCCACATCTCAATAATAACACGGACCAAGCTCGGTCCCCAGTCGCTTTCCAACCGCCGTCGGGGTTACACGCATTTCT
Source organism: Colias nastes (assembly GCA_907164665.1). NCBI lineage: Eukaryota > Metazoa > Arthropoda > Insecta > Lepidoptera > Pieridae > Colias > Colias nastes. Next base: position 32,469 of record CAJQZM010035757.1, on the reverse strand, counting down.
CTCGCACAATAAATATTGAAAACAGCTTTTTTTCAGTGATAATTCCTGTTATAATTATCGATAATCGTGTGACGTGAGTGGGGGAATATATTGGATTTTCTTACGGTAAGTTTTGGTCTAATTTTTCATATACCTGTTGCTGTTCGCTCACATATCGTGTAGGATCGGATTGTAGAGAGATTTTCGATATTAACGTACACAGCTACGTCACGGGCTGAGGATACCTTTTACGGGATTTTTGGCAAAATTGTACTTCAAATAATTCTCCTTATAGCTTATATTTTAGTTGGAGAATTTTGCGCGTGCATTTTTGATGGGATTTTTGGTGAAGAGCCTGTGATTAATAAGAATTTCGTTTCTTGTTTTAGAATATTATAAAAAAAAAATATTGATAAAATTATATTTAGACAAATATTATTTATTTATTATATTACTTGGTATGAACAATTTTTTCCATCCTGTGCAAATATGATGATAAAATTTTTGAAATATTTTCTTTATCAACAATGCCTTGTTAATAGAATGTTATATTAATTTCTATGAATAATTTTAAACGTAAATTATTATATTCTAAAAATCGATTCAATACAAACTCTACATCGCTACGTGTTATAATTAAATAACAGACAAAATGCAGACATCCTTCCGCAACAAAAACAATATTTTAAACTAAAGAAAACATCTAAAAAGATATCTTAAATGTTTGAAATTATTTTATTATCTCGCAGCACACCTGTTGCCTAAATTGACCCAGCGAAAGTTTAACTTAGCAACAACTTTTTAAACTGCTCTCTGAAGTATAATCCGATTAAATAACTACGTATGGGCAGATTATACGTAGTTATTTAATCGGATTATACTTCAGTACCCACGTTTACATAAATTAAATTTCAGCAATAATATGAAGTTGAAGAGTTTGTTTGTTTGAACGCGCTTATCCCAGGAACTACATCACCGATTTGGAAAATTCTTTCACCGTTGGATATCTACGAAATCCCCGATGAGTTCTATAGGCTATAATATATTGTATGTACCACGGGAGAAGCCGGGGCGGATCACTAGTAATAAATATAATGAATAAATCGCGTTTAAACACGACATAAGCTCAACCCTGCGATCGTATCGACCTTTATTCAATTTATTTCAATTTCTTATTACAATTTTCATAATATAAATCTTTGAATTCATAATAATATAAATACAAGCATGATTTTATACGTTTTACAGCCCCAGTAACTTATTCAGCCATTTTATTAAGAGCATCATTAACTTTCCCATGGAAATAGTTACTTGCAAGATGATTTATCTGATGATATTCATATGCTCATATGCAGAATAATTACTAATCTAGCCAATGTCATAGGTATAGACTACGATTCATTATGAATACTTTATAGTAAGTCGTTTTTATAGCTTAAGAACGGCTCAACACGCTTTAATGATATTTTGTTTGATAGATTTGTCTCCGCTTGGACTAAGGTAATAACTATAATTAATTTTATAAGCTTACAAAGCTCGTTGAATAGCTACTACCTAAAAATAACAATGCCTGTACGTCTAGATCTTGTTAAAACCACATTATATAGAAACTAGCTTACCGCCCGCGGCTTCGCCCGCTTTGTCTAAAACCTAATAAATTATATACTAAAAACTTCCTCTTGAATCACTCTATCTATTAAAAAAAACCGCTTCAAAATCCGTTGCGTAGTTTTAAAGATTTAAGCATACAAAGGGACATAGGGACATAGGGACAGAGAAAGCGACTTTGTTTTATACTATGTAGTGATAATTAATTGTGATTTGTGTTTTGGACATTTAATTACGTACCTAACTATGTCTTATACGGTAAACGTAACATCGACTACACAAACAGAATTTTCTGTTTCATTGAAGTATCAGTTGCTTGATCTTGCTACGAGTAGTTTGAACCGGGGTAAAAATTAATAAACATAATCTTAATTTTATTAACAACCATTATTATTAATCAATAAATTCGTACATTTGTAACGGTAATTTTTTTAAATCGATAACGTAGTTTTTGATTTAAATCCTAATAACGACTGGTGCATTGCTGAACAAACATTGTGTTGTTATATTCTTCACATTGTTCTTATTTTTAAGCTATTGCATAGCTTCTATCGCGGGCCTTGAGCGCGGGGACCGAATCGAGAAATTCCGTAACGAAAAAACCTCACGCTCCCCACTCCGACGGACACGGAGGTGTGGCTTGAAGGCATGCTATGCAATAGCTTTACCGCGGCTGTCCCCGAGTGCCACACGTCTTTTTATTTTACTTCCACATTGGCTAGTATCTTCTTTAAAGTTATTTCACACTTTGTTTATAGCAATTTTGCAAAAAATGCAATTAGATTCGAGCGAATTTTAATCTATACTGATCATACTTAGAGAAAATTCTATATATATTCTGTTTACTTCTTTTAATACCTTTAACTAAAGAGCGTGTGTGCCGAGCACACGTGACAGGAGTGAAACTTTATCAAGATTCAAAGATACCAAAATCGTCGCCTTACTCCATGACGTGACGGTATACTGTGACGCGACCTTGAAATTTTACTCTCAATGCGCCTAAAGACCACAGACTAAAGACTCACTTCAAAAATGTTAAACAACCAATTAAGACCAATTTGAACCTACATAACACACGCTCATACAACGTCATTTTTACCTTGGCACCATATTGCGGGATCATTTTCAATTTAGTCATTTACCATTCCGTGGTTTGGTTAACGACTAATAAAACCGTATTGCCCTGTTTATATAACACTATTTGTTTCTTTTAAACTTTATAACGTCGGGAATAGATTGCGAGAGAATTAAAACGCAAGGTTCTTTGTTAAATTCGAGTTAACTACAGAGCGCTTGTTAAGTTTTCCGCTCGAGTTTTTGAACGTTTACAAGGGTTTCTATTTGTTGGTTTTACACTTGCACTTTAATAAGACTTAAAAACTATTATAAGCTGTAAATACAGGAGCTTTAATAAGTCAAAGAAGAGCGTTGTCACAAAACGTAAAATATTATAAGTAATTTCTATTAAGAAATACAAGTTGTCTAGATTAATTTTATAGGATTGGTATGAATATGACGAATACATAATATGCGTCATGTAGTAATAGGTTTATTATGTCAATATGATGTCAACAGATACAAATCACGTTAGAAGAAGTAACACTTTTATAACTTGATTTGTTAATAAATAGATGCTACGTTCTCCGTTTCATATAATTTCCTGATTACAGAGTAGACAATCTCGTTGTTTACAATCAGTTTTTTTTATTGTTAGTACAGTGAACAGACATAATCTTCAGTGTATGTATGTATTGCAATATTATAGAAACCATACAATACAAAATAACTATGTAAACATAAGGTTTAAACACTATTATGTTATCTAACTATATTTTTTATAGGCTATATAATATTATCATCTCGCTAAGACCAACAGAAGCGAAGCACTGCGGGTGAAACCGATGAGTTCAGCTAGTAATGTTATAAAGCTGAAGAGTTTGTTTGTTTGAACGCGCTAATCTCAGGAACTAGTGGTCCGATTTATTTCGGTGTTAGATGGCCCATTTATCAAGGAATGTTATAAGCTATTTATCATCACGCTTATCATCACGCAAGACCAACAAGAGCGGAGCAATGCAGGTGAAACCGTGGGGCACAGCTAGTCATACCATTAAATTGTTCCGTTGTAACATTACATAAAGATAAATTTTAAATACTTTTACATTTACAATATTAGTAATAATAAGGATAAAGATGTCTGAAAGTGATAAAATTTGTAATTGTATTTGCACCTGAGTGATTTAACAAATATCCCCATTCGTTCATATTGTTTGCGGGAATTGCTACATACAAAGTAATGCCTAAGGTATGTATTCCGTTATTTGCTTATTTGATTATCAGACTTAATAGTCAGATTTTCCGGGAAAAAATGGCTAACAAATATATAATTACAACAGTGTTGAAACTTATATCACGTAATTCAAAATATAATTTATACATTGTATTGTTACCTCTTGATGGAACTGCATTTTAAAATGTTGATTTTGTTCAAATTGTCACTTTGACTTTTATATAAAACAAGGATTCCGCCCGCGGCTTCGCCCGCGCAGCCAAAGAAAAACCCGCACAGTTCCCGTTCCCGTGGGATTTCCGGGATAAAACCTATCCTATGTCCTTTCTCGGGTATCAAAATATCTCTATACAAAATTTCATGCAAATTGGTTCAGTAGTTAAGGCGTGATTGAGTAACAGACAGACAGACAGAGTTACTTTCGCATTTATAATATTAGTATGGATTAAATAAAATTGGAACTAGTGAATTGTGTGCTTCCTAAAAAATCTTACCTATAGGATTCAAAAACTTTAATAATATTATAAAATCCACGGTTTTATATACAAAAAAGGTTTCAAGTTTAATTTCCAAACATTAAAACAAACTATATTCCTAATTCGTTGTTTTCGTTGTTAGCTTATTTTTCACTAAGTTCCCTTGGTGAAACATTTGACAAACGCTAAACTAGATGTCACTACTAAACGTTGGAGCCTTTCTACATCTCGCTATCTGATCCATTGAAATGTTACATTTTTTAGCCCTAACCTTGCATTTTT
>CAJQZM010035757.1:0-22337 GCA_907164665.1 Colias nastes | reverse complement strand
CTAAGGGTATTGAGGGGGATCGATAGTAGCGGGTGACACATCCACAGATTTTGAAGGACAAAATCATACGTAGTATAGAAAAAGTTTAAAGTGATGTCAATGATACACTTCACATTAAATAAATATCGATTGTTTCAGTTTGTAGCCCTTTCAATAAATATATTTGTAAATACCGTATCTGACTACAAGTTAAAAAGAGACTTTTTAATTTCTATAGATATGGCAGCATGAGTTTTAAATTATGTTGACATATTTTCTACCAAAATGATAGCTACAAATAGTCACTATTAGGAGTCCAGTCTGTATAAAGATCGCATCTATTTTTTACGCAATCTAGAAGAGCACAAAAATCTAAAAAAATGGAAACCTTAAAAAAATCTTGTTTAAATTTATGTGCATAGTTACGTAAATATTAGGGAAGAAAAGATAGATATTATAATTATTGTATTTTTATCGATACGTGACGTCACCACTTTGTCAAGCACTAAGCCTGTCAAACTATTTTCTTTTTCATCCTAAAACAAAAAGGTGGAGGTTCTATGCTCGTATAATAATAATTTTAATTTATTTTTGCATATTTTGTGTTTTTTAATTTAATTTAATTTATCGTTTTAAAAATAATTTTGTAGGTATAGCTACATACAAGTATTGTTAATTCTGGTTTAAAATAATTATTGAATATATGTATCATACAAATATCAAGCATTATAAATAATTTAGGTACATTAAATAGCCTTCGGCGTCCATAACAAAATAAGATTTCGAAATATAGCACTGAAAAAAACGTATTTACTTTTACAAGGTATATTTATTCGGATTGTTTCTTCTTGTAAATTCATATTTAGGCTACACCATTTTTGTATTTTAACGGGTTTTAATCTCAAAATTACCACAAAATCATCTGTGAAAAAAAAGCAAACAGAAATATACAGGCCGAATTGATAACCTCCTCCTTTATTTTTGAAGTCGGTTAAATATCAAAAAGGAAACAGCCCTATAGCTATAATAGTGCTTATGTCATAATTTCATCGCAGGGGCTTAGTTTCCTAACTGTATGTACGTATATATCTGTCAACTGTGCTATAGGCTATATATCATCACGCTAAGACCAACAGAAGCGGAGCAGTGCGGGTAAAACCGCGGTGCACAGCTAGACGTGTTGTTTATGTTGATGTTGTTGAGACAACAAAATACAACACAACACGCCAAAATACAAAATACATACGTACGTTCTAGTTTGTAATTTCCGTTCTCCACATTCGTTGACAGAAAAAAGAAATCTTTGCTCTCTTTAATTCGATATACAGTCTACTCTATCTAATTTTCTTTCCATGTTGGTTGTTAACAAAATATCTTACAAAACGAGATTGTATTTTATCACTTTAAATTGTTTTCTTTTTAACATTCGTTGTTATCATGTACCTACATATTATTACTTTAATGATATTACAATTGTATAAAAAAAAATATTATACATTTTAATGACTAAAGGTTTATTTAAATGAATAATCTAACCAAGAAAAGACTTATTACCTATGATTACAAAGCACTTTTCCAAACGTATAGAATTAAGTCGGACCCCATACAACATTATGTATGAACAAATACGGCAAATTTTATTGCCAACTAGACAAAACTACATGTAATTTATTGTATTATGTGGCTGGTTTTATCGTATCGAGTCACAGCGGGACATAATTTGCCTCATAACGAACTATTGTTGATGAAATTTTCTGTTTACTTCATAACTAGTGGAAAAGTTTAGAGGGTATTGTTTGGCAAATAGATGTGAATATATTAAACGTAAATATGAACGTATTTTGATGTGGGTTAGACAATTTTTGTATAGTTCAAGTTTCAATGATGATTTTGTGTGGGATTTTTGTATAGTTCAAGTTCTAACAATGTGTTGATCCACATATTTCATATTTAATTCGGCTTTGTTAGGAAATGTTTACACTATAATATACTCTAATAGAAAGAGATTGATTGCATATACCGATGCAGAGTAAACCAATCCATGAATATTATAGAACGTGCAATTAATATCCCGACAATTCATATCTAAAATTCACGTTAAAAGCTCAAAATTTTCAATAAATATAGTCCACACACCGGCTGTGTTTACAGCAGTCAATAATACGTTATTTGCACCGATATTTGGATCATTTAGCGTCATTAGATTCCGTTTATCGGTATTCGGTAAACAATAGATGGTTCAGAAATAGCAGAGTCCAGTTGTTGCTATTTGTGTGGGTGATTATGGGTTAATATCGGATATTCTTTGTTTTTACAGTCTTAGTATCGCTCTTATAAGAACAGTTGCCATGATGTCTTAAAGGCTGATTTACGCTACACCGTGTCGCGGCCGGGCCGTGCCTCGTCATGGGCTCGATCAAGCATTATTGTATACTTTTTGTATGAAGTAATTCATGCCTGAAATGGCTCGGACGAAGCACGGCGCGGACGTTGAAATTTGTATGGATATTGTTTCACTAGCTGTGCCTCGCGGTTTTACCCGCATTGCTCCGCTCCTATTTGTCTTATTGTGATGATATATAGCCTATAGCCGTCTTCGATAAATGGGCTATCTAACACCGAAAAATTTATCAAATCGGATCAGTAGTTCCTGTGAATAGGGCGTTAAAACAAACAAACAAACTCTTCAGCTTTATAATATTAGTATATATAGATTGGTGTCCCGGCTCCAGCACGGTGTAGCGTGAATCATGTTTAAAGCAGTATTATTTCCAGTGTGGAAAAATGACAGCGCTGTAGCGGTTTAAATTGCTATAATTAATTAATTTATTATTAATTTATTTTAAATTAATTAATTTATATATATTTGATGTAATTGCGTAGCGCCATCACTTTCCCTCACTAGATAATTATAATCCAATGACAAGTTGAGTTTCAATAATAAGTTCTTTAGCATATTATGATAATATTAAAAGTTACATATTTTGTAAAATTAAATTGTAATACTGACATGAAAGAGCAACTATGGAGTTTCTTGCCGGTTTTTCTCCATAGATACTGCTTTCCGAATCGGTGGTAAATGTTAAAAATATGACGTTTCAAAAGTGCTTTTCGAAGAAGTCTAATTGAATAAATAAATGTTTGAGTTGGAGTTTTAAGTGGGATTCATTGTTGAATTGGTTTTCTTCAATTATCTTTAAATATAAGGCAAGGACTAACTAGTAGACAAAAATAATTACCTAAATGCTCTAAGCAAAATAATGATGTTTATGTCTACAGCTTTGAATGAAAATATTTTGCTCCTCATTGAAATAATTCGATTCCCATTATGAGTTTTACGATGTTGTTGAAAAATAAACAAACTGTTTTATTTCGTTTGAAAAATGTCTTATATAATTATTAAATAGGTAGTGAACTAATTACGAGTCAGTTTCCATAATATTGGGAATTTTATTAAGTTTAAAATATGTAAGTATATTTGGAAAAGTATTACAAATTCAATGCAAACTAAATTATTATTTCAGCAATGGGAAAGCAAAAACTTATGATTCAGAATAAAAATAAAACAGAGTTTGCGAAGGTAAAACCAATACCAACGGTATCAACTGCACAAATAATAATTGATCTTGTATTTTTGCATTTATTTGGCTCAGAATATCTTATTTTAATATCCTCATTTTAACGATGGCTCTCGATATCTATATCTATACTTATATCATAAAGCTGAAGAGTTTGTTTGTTTGTAAGCGCTTATCTCAGGAACTACTGGTCCGAATTGAAAAATTCTATCGGTGTTAGATAGCCCATTTATCGAGGAAGGCTATAGGCTATATTATATCATTACGCTAAGACCAACAAGAGCGGAGCCATGCGGATGAAACCGCGAAGCGCAGCTAGTAATATTATAAAGCTGTAGAGTTTGTTTGTTTTAACGCGCTAATCTCAAGAACTACAGGTCCGATTTGAAAAATTCATTCAGTGTTAGATAGCCCATTTATCGAGGAAGAATATAGGCTATATATAATCACGCTAAGACCAACAGGAGCGAAGCACTGCGGGTAAAACCGCGGGGCACAGCTATCTAAAATGTACGCACTAGAAACCGCACATTTCCTTTTAAAAGATAAATAGAATTGTTTAATATCGACTAATGGCCACTGCGGAATGTACTGCGTCCCGTGGTTACAATCGATATCATGATATCCTGAGATAGAGCATTTGTTTGATTAAATATATTGATCTGACTGTAGTATTTTGTGGTGAAGTGTACACTGAGTAAATTGCTGTGCTTAACTACATAAATTAAATTATAAATGAGAAAGCTCATAGTAAAACTTAAACAATATTTATTTCGTTTAGAAGCGCTTTGAATCGTTAAAATACAGAAAAATTAAAATTTACCAAACTTCGGTTTGGATACTTAATAAAGAGTAGAATGTATGTATGTATGTATGTTTGTGGCTGTTTCACTCGAAAACCGGTAAACGAATTATGATACTTGGCAGTGATGGTAGCTTATCTTTTAGATTAAAAATAAGTAAGAGAGAAATTTGCTTTTGCCCGCAGTTTCATCTGCGGGTAAAGGCTTTAACTCGCACAGTATTTGTATAAATAAATTAAGCTTTCTTTTAACTGCACAAACTTATAGGAGAAAAGTTTCTGCATTACTGTGGATATTTCGTTCGGGAACTTTGAGTATGTAGTAGATTCTCAAACAAAGAGAATGTAAATCGGTGTTGTGAGATTTCTACAATTTAGTATTGTATTTCTCCTACACGGAACTTTGATTGAAGTAATATGAATACGCATACATATGCATACGCTCTCTTACGCATTTTATTATAATTTATAATTTACGTAGCTACTAGTTTTCTTTTGTGTACTCTTTTATGATTGAATAGTCAATAATAAGATGTCGCAGGTGTGCTGAAATGATTGAAATTCAACTACATAGCCATCTCTTACGTTGCTGCAGTTAAAGATATTAATAAAATCAGTTGTTAAAACTTTATAAGTACTTCCTATGCTATTAAAAGTAGAACTGTGTGTTTCCTTTTAGTGTAACTAAACTAAAAAAGCAATTAATTTCAGTTGAATATTGATTACACATAGCTAAAAGCTACAGAGTTTATTACCGGCTCTTTCCTTTGTACAAACTGCTTTGAACTGGTAGTTCCTAATTGCTATGAAATGTGTCAATTCAAAAGCTTCTCAAATATGCTAGCTGAATGAAATGCTTCAGTTTCATTTCGATGTTACTTACACGTGGAAGTATACTATCTATAACGAGTAAAGCCGGGTCCACACAGAGCGCGCAGCCTCGCAAAGCAATTGTTGTGCGATGCCGCTCGTTCAGTGCGGACGTGCGCATAAACCGAGCTTTGATAAGAATATCATTTAAAACATGGCAAGAACGATCTTTCTCTTAATTTTTATTGTACTTCCGACCATCCGTCCGCAATCTGCAATTGAAGAGTTCAAGGTAAAGCGATCGTTCGTGCTTTTTGTTTTAAGTGAATTCGCGAGGCTGCTCGCTCTGTGTACCCGCTCTCTACATAATGGGCAGCGTTGACCCAACAAATGATAAAACATTTACAATTAAATGACGGCCGATCATAGACATTTAGGCCCTCTACATTATCGTGATCGCCTCTACTCGCCTAACGCCCATTGCGAAGAAGGCCCATCAAGTGACATTTTAACCCCACTGCTTCGCGAGGCTGCTCGCTCTGTGTACTCCAGTAATTTATAGTTCCCACGTATATCGTATCCAAACATTTGACTAAATGAAACGTCACTATGTGAGTATTCAATACAAATGCACATCTGCGTTGGCAGAGCTGGATTGCTGTACAAATTGCGATGCCGCGGCCGTGATTAGTCGGAATACGAATGCATTCAACTGTGAACATTCCGATATAGACGGACGTTCTGTCAATGTGTAGTGCAGTATAGTATTATATTATCTATGGCAGAGCTTTTATTGCGTTACTAGCTATAGTTTCAACTAGCTGCGCCCCGCGGTTTCTCCCGCGTGGCTCCGCTCCTGTTGGTCTTAGCGTGATGATACATAGCCTATCCTTCCTCGATAAATGGGCTGTCTAATACCGAAATAATTTTTCAAGTCGGACCAGTAGTTCCTGAGATTAGCGCGTTCAATAAAGAAACAAACTGTTCAGCTTTATAATATTAGTATAGATGAGTAAAATTGCATCAAAACTGGTTTGTCAACCCATAATAATATAATGATATCCTTATCGCTAAAAGCTAGGATTAATGAGGGATCAATATTAGTATGATAAATGTGTATGTGTAATCGGGGTCAAAGAAATATTGATAAAAATGTTCTCATTGGACTATGAAAGTGATTATTAATACTTAAGTATTGGGTAAAACAATTTTTTCATTTCATTCTTCACAGTTCACACCATTTTTAGATCTAAATACATACTATTTTTTTCTTTATATTTAAACAAATTACAATATAATCTGCATTCGAAAAATTAAAAAAAGTTATGAATTTTGAATCTCCGTCATATTTGGAAACTTCGTTTAAAAATACATAGTTTAGTATGTTCAATGTAGCGTGGTTTTATTAAAATATAATGTTCCCCGATCAAAGGGACCGATTTCACGAGTAACTGCGCACATACTGTGTGATTAAATTGAAAAACTGTATAGGATAATCACTACATAGAAAAAACAAAGCTACATTCTGTCTGTCTGCCTGCCTCTATGTATGCTTCCATCTTTAAAACGCATGTTGATGCGGTTTTTTTTAAGACAAAGGAAAGATTTAGTTTATAACTAGCTGCACTCCGCGGTTTCACCCGCGTGGCTCCGCTTCTGTTGGTCTTACGATGATGATATTATATAGCCTTCCTCGATAAATGGGCTATCCAACAAGGAAATAATTTTTCAAATCAGACCAGTACTTCCTGAGATAAGCGCGTTCAAACAAACAAACGAAAACAAACTATTCAGCTTTATAATATTAGTATAGATTAGTTAATTTTTCGATAAATTAGGCGAAGCCGCGGGAGGAAAGCTAGTTACTTAATATTCTCCGGAAGATAGATACAAAATAAAAACATGAAAAAGAACCAGTTTTATCGAGCTTTTTCTAGTATCATGCAGTTTATAAAAGTTTGTAGTGAGGATAAACTTTTAAACGAAGCACAAACAAATATCATGAAGTAGTTTTATACGCGTCGGTGTAAGAGTACCTAGTTATTATGATTAAAAACTCGTATATGGTATGTTAAAGTTTATAAAAGAGCATAATAAATATAAATGTTTAAACTTTTTCTTCATATTTTTATCAATAATTTGTTGCTCATTTGGATTGCTTGTAAGATTTGAAATTCTGTAGATTTTGATTTAATTTTATTTCATTTTCATGTTATTTTAAAAACATTAGTTTAGTTTATCTGTATTATATTTTGTTTTTGGGGGTCATTAAAATTTTAATTCTTTGCTCTTGGATGTTTAGATAATAAATATAGTATAATTTATTATTTAATTTTTAATATTTAATCTATTCAAATGATATTCAAGTATACTTGGTTTGAGGTTTTTTTTTAAATATACCTAACTAATGTTTGACTAATGTCAGCAAACCTCTAATAACTTTTTTAAATTGTAACAAAATTGTTACATCTATTTATCTATAAAATCATGTTATACATCAACTAAAAACGTTTAATGCATACAGGAAAACACTAGATCGCTAGGATATAAAATATTAATATCCAAGTAGTTAAAATGCATGGCGTCCTAGATTTTCATTAGAGCAACGTTCACGTTTTCGATTACCGTAATATTTGCTAAACTAAGTTGTAATAGAAGAGTTATGATTTAAGTTTTTATCTGACTAATTCTATTAAAATATTATCTATACTAATATTATAAAGCTGAAAAGTTTGATTGTTTGTTTGAACGCGCTAATCTCGGGAACTACTGATCCGATTTGAAAAATTCTTTCGGTGTTGAATAGCCCATTTATCGAGGAAGGCTAAGGGCTATATATCATCTCGCTAAGACCAACAGGAGCGGACCACTGCGGGTAAAACCGCGGAGAACAGCTAGTCTTTTATAATGATCGAAGCTTGATAACATACTAGCTGTCTACTAGCATACTAACATTTATTACAGATATAAATCCTATCCTACTAAGATTACAAAAATGAAATGTTAATGAAATGTTAATGAACTGTTAATGTAGGTTAGTAGCCTAAATTACTTCTTAATTACGCATCCATCTCTTCGCCAGAAACTATCTATTGCTCTATTACCACTAAAACATAAACTAAAAAACTACCTGTATTTGTACGTATCGATACGACGTGTCTTTTATCAACGCGTCCATATAACTAGTGGAAAAAATATGGCGCGTTTTCATCACATTGCAAGAGTAATAGCTCCTGTCAGGGCGAACCGCAATCGACAGCATAATTTGTTAAAGGTATTCCTATAATATGGGTCAGGGGGAAGGGACGTAAATATAGTGACGTCGTTACTGGTCATCATTCTTTTGGGAGTTATGGTGAAACGTTTTTGGTTTTGATGTGTTTAAGGTCTGTTCGATTGAATTTCTTAATTGTAAAATTTTGGATTGTGTTACCTGTATCGTTATGTTTTTTAAGATATAGGATTATAGCGTTTTATATTACGTATATTGCAAGCTAAGGTTACTAAATTTAGTTTTTTTAATCGACACATATGACATATTATGTACGTACTTAAATGCATTATTCTAATCACAATATTGTGAATGTATCCATCAAAATATTCAGAATCAAAATGCCTATTCCGTCATTATCTATGAAGAATTTAGTTTCTTTTTTTTTGTTTATAATTTTGTCGTTAATAGGTTCTTCCGCATAAGTTGTGACGTTTTTAATTGATTATAAAATCGTATTGGTGAAATTGTGATGATAACTTTTCACTATATCGATATATCTATTACAATTGTTACAAAATACTAATTCTTAGTTTCAAACTGTTGCTCCTAAGCTTAATGTGTTTTAAAAACTCTTCAATATTTAAATTCACATAACTTTATATTTTTTAAGTGACAACATTTAATTGCTCATAGTAGGTACAAAGTCCTATATACAAACGTAGTTTTAAGGGACTACTCCCTATAATTGGTTGATGACAAGAGATTAATTGCTTCACTGGGTGACGCTCAACATGACGTATGATAGCGTATGATCGATAAAATTATGAGGGTATAAACTCTAATAAACTGACAAATAGAGTTAAATTACTGTTTCCTTGTAACTGTAAATGTATCTACTTGTTGAAGTGAATCTTCTTTAGGCGCGTTGAGAGTAAAATTTCAAGATCGCGTCATGGCGTAAGGCGACGATCTTGGTATCTTTGAATCTTGCAAGTTTCACTTCTGACACGTGTGCTTGGCACACACGCTCTATTGTACTGTCTATATATTTATTTACAAATTTGAAAGCAAATTTAAAACCAATATTGTTTAAAATCCATTATTCAGTTTTCAACGAGTCATAATTTGAACAAAAATGTTTAGCAGTTTTTACGTATTCCATAATCGAATAACGATAATATAAATACAAGTTCACATTCACAACATAAATAGGATTATTGGGATTACAAACGTTTGACAAAATAAAGATTTTCGTTTGAGAATTATTTCAGTTGAAATTTTCCTCGTATTCAATATACTTTTATCCATAAATATTATTTATTTTCGGACGATTTTACAAAACAGACAAAATGTATCATTTCTTCAAATTGAATCATTGGTATGTAAAAGGAATCTGAACAAATGAAAAACATTTCTCTTGTTTGTCTTTTGACTAATCTTGTATTTGTTATTTTTGTAAATAAATAACACGTAACGCCTTTAGTACACCGACGCATTCGCGTGCGGCAGCGAAACAACGAAAAATCTGTCAGTAGTGTGGCAGGATTTCGCATATTATGATATGTCTCACTCTAGCACATAGATAGAAGAAATAGTTGCGTCCTTGTCAGTATTGTTTCGCAAGGAACTGCGAAATGGCCATTACACAGACGCATTGCGAAAAAGTTGCGAAAACATTGCTGTGTACTAACGTTCCGCAGATATTTCGCTACGCAGTAGTTTCGCAGAGATTCGCTGCCGCACGCGAATGCGTAGGTGTACTAACGGCGTAACATTCAGTGATTTATATTTAATTATATGTTTAGATAGTTAAATTCAAATCTATACTTAATATTATATAGAGTTTGTTTGTTTGAACGCGCTAATCTCAGAAAGTACTGGTCTGATTTGAAAAATTCTTTCGGTGTTAGATAGCCCATTTATTGAGGAAGGCTATAGGCTATCATCACGCTACCAACCTGAGCGGAGCAATGCGGGTAAAACCGCGGAGCACAGCTACGTAGGTATCTATGTAATAAAAATTAATCGCCAAATGTTGTTTAGCGTAAACCTCGAGAATGGCTAGAACAATTCGGCAATTTTTTTAATGTTCTTGTCTATAAGGAACGTTGTTAAGAAGAGAAGTCACGAAAAAGGGACATTGGGACAGAACAACGTCTGCTGGGACAGCTAGTATGTTATAAAAGCATCGATCATTATAAAAAATGAAAAAGGGATAGAAGTGAAGCCGCTGGTTGAGCTAGTATAGCTAACCATTATGAAATCATTATTATGAACATGGTTTATTCAGCTAAGTATAATTAATTTTAATAAACCACAACACCTGCTTGTGGGCGTGTCTTTTATGAACTAATAGTATTTTTTCTCTATGAATAGGCGTAGGTGAATGATCATTAATACAGATAATTATGAACTCTAATGCATTTAGAATTAGGTTCACATTTCATTGTAATGTATTTTTGGAACTATTAAAGACCGCATTATCGCGGTTAGTTAGGCAAGATATAAATAGAAATAATTTGTTACTCATATATGATTTTGCTGGACATTTTGCGGTAGAAAGTTACTAAATTGAGATCTGATTGATGAAATAAGTTCAACATTAGCATTATTATTCGAGATTCGATCATCGAATTTCGATTCTATTATCAATTTACGAAAATTTTCTTAGCAATTTTTCTTCAAATATATCTTTAATTCACTAGAATGTTATTAATTGTTTTTAAATAAATATACGTTACTCGGTAAATATTCTAATGAAGATAGTAATTTAATACTTGATAATAATAGATTAGAGATTATAGATTAGAGAGACCTAGCTCAAATAATGTAGACTGTTTGAATAATGACTCAGTAACCGAACTAATTCATTCGTAGATGCAGACATTCGTAGCTTCGTAGCTAGGCACTAATTCATAGAGCCGTAGCTCTGTAGCTTCGTAGCTAGTTACTCATTCGTAGCACCGTAGCTTCAAGCTTCGTAGCTAGGTACTAATTCGTAGCACTATTTAGCATTCAAAGGTCTACGTTTGTTCTCTGTTGTTGAAAGGAACAAAGAGATTACGTTAACAAACAACGCATAACTAGGTATGATTTACATGTCCTGATTGCTATGTACGTAGGTAGTACCGTAGGTAGATCTTACAAAACTCTATTTGCTACGGAATTGCTTGTAGACATCTACTTAAGTATACAATGTATAGTTCAAAGGCATCAAACATAATGGGTAATTCAATACTACTTCTACTTTTTATTTCCATGTCTGATGATGTTTTAAGTGTAATAAATAGCGTAGATTTGTGAATAAATAACTACTATTTTTGTATAGAATATGCAAATGCTCAAATAGCTTCTAAAGAATGCTAAAAGTTTTCAGCAACTCATTAATTTACGTTAGCAAGTGTAGAAATTTGATAGAATTCAAAGTATAACAAATGAATGGAAAGCAGCCACAGTCTTCGTCCAGTAATGTGAAAATAATGGCAAATTCCTGAACTCTAGTCGTTAACGACCAAATGAATTGTATAACTGACCTATAATTACGTCCTTTAAAGCTGTATCACATCAGTTAAATAATTATCACACACAGGCAACAAAAAGGGATTTAAACAATTTTTAAAAGGAATAACATATCGCATTTTTATAATTTTTTGAACACTAACTAAAACAAAATCCATATCTATATTTACATATAAGATTATTAATCCTTCCTTATGTAAGCTTAGATCTTTAAACCTACGCAACGACTATTGATGCGGTTTCTCATGAGAGATAGACTAGTTCAAGCGGATTTTTTAGTAATTAATTTAAGTTTTAGTCAAAGCAGGGAAAGCCACGGGCTGAAAGCTAGTATTAGTAAGAAGTATCTTGAGTTATTCTCGTACTATAACTAGAAACATACATACATTTATGCTTAATTGTAATTTTTGTAACTGTAGTTTTAAGTTTTCGAAGAAAATAAATTATTTTTATTTATTTATTTGTACTAATTCTTTTTATTTTTCAATTCGCAATATCATGTGAAATTTTAGATACAGTTTCATTCATTGAGCTCTTTGATACTGTGGTTCAATTACTGAAAAGGCACTCTGCAATCTGACTGACGTTAACTTTTCAATAAGTATATTGAAATGCTGACGGTACTTTTACACGGGTAAATAAATATGTTGGGTATTTACAAATAAATTGCTAATGGAGCAGCGTGGTTTTTATAGTTAGTTACTAAGTTTATATTGAGATATTTGGTTGTTACATTTACTTATGAGAAAGTTAAGCTAAATACCTAAATACAAACAAGGAAGTATGTTATAATGTACCCTAGTTTAAGTCTAAGTTTTTAAGTTATCTATAGTAATAAAGTAATTTTAAAAATGTTCATTAATTTGCATGTGTATTATACCTAAATATTTGATGAATGATGACATTAAAACACTTCTTCATTGAGGTAAGTTTATGTAATCCGTTAATAACTACCTTAAAATTAATCATTAGCATCAACAAGACTGAAGTTAGTTTTATAAAAACACAAACTTTAAGGAAGCCATATTTTACAACAGTTTTACAAAACGAATCGAGATGAAATAGAAGAATTTAAGCTGCTTTCTTACAAAGAAAATGCCAACTCTCAAGAATCTAAACTACAAACCGATATTTTCCGATGACGTAGAAAATAGCAACCTCACTAGATTTCAAAATTGTTTCTGCATGATATGAAAAGCCCTTTGCATGTAGTTTATATGATTCGGAACAAAGCCAGTTGATTCGAACCGACGCGACGCTATATTTACGAGAAATCATTTCTATTCAATTGTTGACATGTTCGTTTTGCTTTGACCAGAATAGTGGAATAATTTTATCATATGACTACTCAGATAAACAAGAATTTATTTATTTAACATAATATTTCTTACATGATATAAGTAATTTACATTGATGCAATCATAAACTCATTCAAGTTTTTCTGTGCACCATAAACCCACAAACCGAAATTATTATTATTATCTATACGAATATTATAAAGCTGAAGATATGATAATATATACGTACGGTTACTTACATATTTTGTAAAATTAAATTATAATACTGAAATGATTTAAAAGAGCAACTATGGAGTTTCTTGCCGATTCTTCTCCATAGATACTGCTTTCCGAATCGGTGGTAAATGTTAAAAATATGTATTGACGTTTCAAAAGTGCTTCTCGAAGAAGTCTAATTGAATAAATAATTGTTTGAGTTTGAGTTTGAGTTTGAGTTTGAAGAGTTTGTTTGCTTGAACGGGCTAATCACTACATAGTATAAAACAGTCACTTTCTCTGTCCCTATGTATGCTTAAATTTTTAAAACTACGCAACGGATTTTGATGCGATTTTTTTTAATATATAGAGTGATACAAGAGGAAGGTTTTAGTGTATAATTTATTAGATTTTAGACAAAGCGGGCGAAGGCGAAGGCGAAAGCTAGTTAAAAATTGCTAACTTAAAAAACATCTCTCCTTCTTTTCAGTCAGGTAATAAGTAAAGGAATACAAAGTTTTACAGTTATTTATTAGAACGACACTATACTGAAAACATAAACTTGTAGAAGCTTGAATTACTTAAAGCATTCCTTATAGTCCGGGATACATCGCCCATTTTTGCAAGTGATTACTATCAAGCTAATTTTTCGTGAGTAGCTTTATTTTGATGAGATGCCCAATAATTTCATGTATGAAACTCTCTTGATCTTAACTCCGCCATGGCCGGTCCAAAGCCCGGGTGAGAAAGGAGGAAGGTTGGTTCTTGCGTATTCGACCTAGCAAACCGTAAAACCGTCAACGCCGAGTATCGGGCGGCGGTCAATTAACCCGAACACTCTGCCTACCGGCAGAGAGGGCTACCACAAGCCCTGAGGAGTAAATACCCTCTGAAAGAGTGGACTCGCCAACTTGCAGTAGCCAGCACGGCGTTTCACGGCTAAAACCCCTCATGATTAATATGAATAAAGCCAATAAACCACGGCCCCCAGTTCCCAGCGGTCCTGTTAGGCCTGACTACGGCAGCGGTCGGGGATCCGACAGGACAGGGGGTGCTAAAAATCTCTGGACGGGATCCGGCTGCCATAAAAACACTGTAAATTTTGCTACGTTTAATGTGAGAAGTCTTCTTAAAAATGAACATCTTGTGGAACTTGAAAACAGCGTCCTGAACAAAATCAATTGGACAGTTATGGGTCTTTGCGAAACACGCCGACAGGGTGAAGGTCTCACAAGACTACTGTCTGGCCACCTTCTATACCACAAAGGAAATGAGAACTCGCAGGGTGGTGTTGGAATTTTAATTAATAAATCCTTTGCACATCTTCTAAAGAGCGTGACCCCTGTTTCATCTAGGGTAATTTACGCTATTTTTAACGTTAATAGTCGTCTAAAACTAAAAGTTGTGCAGGTGTACGCACCAACGAGCTCCTGCCCCGACTTGGTTGTCGATGAATTCTATGGTCACCTAGACTTTAGAGGACGCTCTTAACACTTCGCCTTGCTACTATACTATTGTTATGGGTGATTTTAATTCAAAGATTGGAGAAGGATCTACAATAAATGACGAATACATAGGAAGGCATGGGTTGGGTACCAGAAATAGTGGAGGTCAATTATTAGTAAACTTTCTAATTAAACATAAATTATATGCAATGAATACATTTTTCCAAAAAAAGAATAACCGGAAGTGGACCTGGGCTAGTCCAGATGGTACTACTAAAAATCAAATAGATTACATTCTAACAAACAAGAAATACGTAATAACTGACGTCAGTACTTTAAACTGCATTAACATGGGCAGTGACCACAGGATAGTTAGAGCCAAAATCCGGTTGAACACAAAGTCTGAACGCTCAAAACTCATACAAAGAAGAAATGTAAAATATAATTTAAATGCTATATCCGCCAATACCGACCAATTTCAACAGCGTGTTCAAGATCTGCTTAGAGAGAAAAGTGTAGACGAAGACATTGACAACATAAATGATCATCTATCAAATGCACTTAAAACGGCTGCAATGGAGTTTAGCAAACCAAAAGCCGGCAAGAAATTACATATATTATCAGTGACCACCCAAAACCTGATCGATCAAAGACGCACGCACCCTACTCTCTAATCACTCAAGCGACATATCAGGATTTAACAAAACAGTCAAAAGAGCTATACGGCGGGACTGCAGGAATCATATCCACGACACTATAATGGATACTATTACTAAGAACCGAGGCCCCAAAGTATTCAGAAAAAAGTTGTCAATTGGTAGCCAGCATATTTGTAGACTGAAGTCAGAAAATGGGAAAGAGACCAACGATCTAGAAAAGATTATGGAGATTGTTGAAAAAAAAAAAAAAAAAAAAATTCTATTCCAACCTATACACCTCATCATCACGACCTATTTCTATACCGGGAGACTGCAGAGCTAAATTAACGAGACACTACACGGAAGACTTGCCTGACTTCAGTCTCTATGAAATAAAAACTGCCTTAAAGCAAATGAAATGTGATAAAGTGCCCGGTGAAGACAATATTCCAGTTGAACTGCTCAAAAAATCAGGCCCAGTATTTCTCAAAGAACTCCAACAACTTTACAATAGTGTGCTTATACAAGGGCGAGCTCCTGAAAAATGGAAAAATGCCATAGTCACATTATTGTACAAGAAAGGTGACAAGGCCAATCTTGCCAACTATAGGCCTATATCGATCCTTCTTCACATCTATAAAGTTTTTACCAGACTACTGACAAATAGACTTGCTAGTAAACTTGACGCTGAACAACCAGTGGAGCAAGCGGGATTTAGACGCAATTTCTCAACAATTGATCACATATTTACCGTACGCCAGGTCATAGAAAAATGCGCAGAATACTGTCAGTCATTATGTGTAGCTTTTATTGATTATGAAAAGGCTTTCGACACCTTGGAACACTGGGCAGTATTCCATGCTCTACAACGCTGTCAAATTGACACGAGATATGTGGAAATTTTGAAAGAAATCTACCGCGGTGCTACTCTCCAGGTCAAACTTCATCAACTTACCCAACCTATCCCTATTCAGCGAGGCGTTCGACAAGGAGATACAATATCGCCAAAATTATTTACAGCGGCCTTAGAGGACGTATTTAGAACATTGGATTGGTCATCAACAGGTGTGAATATCAACGGAGAATTTTTATCCCACCTACGCTTTGCTGATGATATCATCCTATTCGCACACACACCCGATGCCTTACAAATGATGATCGAGCAACTGTATAGCGCTTCGCTTGCTGTTGGATTAAAAATGAATACACAAAAAACCCAATTCATGTGCAGAGAATACCCTAACTTGAACAGCTTAGCCGTTAGGGAACACACAATACAAAGAGTAACAACATACATATACCTAGGCCAAACCATACAACTGGAAGGGGATGGGCAGACAGATGAAATAGACAGAAGAATACAACTAGGTTGGGCGGCTTTCAGTAAACTTGCCGATATCCTTAAAAACCAGAAGATCCCACTATTTCTCAGGCGGCGAATGTTCGATCAATGCGTCACACCTTCGATCACATACGGTGCAGAAACGTGGACATTGACTAAAAAAGTTACTCACAAACTGCAAGTAGCTCAACGTTCAATGGAACGTGCCATGCTCGGAATCTCCCTTTTAGACCACATACCAAATAGAACTATCAGAAAACGTACAAAGGTTACTGATATTGTTCTCAAAGTATGCCAACTCAAGTGGAGATGGGCAGGCCACATGTGCCGAAGGAGCGACGGACGATGGGCGTTGAAAGTGGCGGAATGGAGACCATGGAGTGGTCGACGTAAGCCAGGCAAACCGAAAGCACGGTGGTCCGACGATATTTCTAAAACAGCGGGTAAATCTTGGATGCGTCTGGCCAAAGACCGAAAAGAATGGAAAAAACATGAGGAGGCCTATACCCGACTATGGGTGAATTAAGGCTTGAAAGAAGAAAGAAGAAGGCACCATTAGTGTATTATCAACACAAAGATAATATAATAAGGTACTTATCATATACGTAAATGTGGTTATTATTATCTACAAATAGATTATTATACAAGTTACAATAAATAACTTTTGTAAACATAGTTAAAGAAGAATTATTAGATCGATGTTTAGTTTGTGAATACACCTACATGATTACTCCTACATCATGAAATAGCATATTATAGCATATTATTTCAATTGCTTAGATGAATAGCTTCGTTTGCTCATAATTTTGTGCCACATGGTGTTTCCTTTCCTGACAAAAATAACATGACATGTGTTATTTACAAATATGGCTAGCGATGTATAGATGGAATCTAAACCCTCATAAGGCTGCGTTTCCACCAGAGATGTGCGAGGATGCGTAGCAAGAGATGTGTATGTAAAAAACCGAATATGATCTTGAATAGTATAGGCGCAAGGTTTTTGCGCAGAGATATGACACGATACGATTGGTTCTCTACATACACATTCCTCGCAACGCATCCTCGCTCATCAGTGGTGGAAAAACACCCTTAGCCCCTAGACTATAATGCAGCATGACATGCGTTACGTTGAGTTATGTATGAAATATCTTTCAAATTTAATGGTTGAAACGAATGACATGCAAACTACGGGCTGTTAGCTGGTTGATGAACTTTTCTATATTCTTTTATAATCACGTGTAAATAGATGAATGTGTATGTGTAAAGAAATAAACTGCAGGAAAAATAGTTAGAATACATTGAAGAAGTAAATTCTTCATATAGGAAGATCTTACACATAAAGGTTAATTATTATTATTAAAGGGTTTACTCAAATAAACTAAACTAATGGTTTTGACTGTTCATTGGTCAATTAGTCAGTCAATGAGTTAATTAGCTCCTTCCTTCACATAATGTTATACATAATATAATATACAGGGTGTCCCACTATCGGTATACTAAGCGCGAAGGGACTTGTAGTTTTGCATACACTGATCACGTAAAAAATATTTAAACAACAAAATTAAGCCAAACATTTTTTGCTTAATTTTTCCTTAAAATCCATGTTTTCGTCTCTAGCTTCGCGCAGCCAGCATATACCGCTTCGCTAATGTGAGCATTTTGTCTATGAAAACATAATCTTTAATCTTAAACGATAGCTCACGTGCGGGTGGCAAAGTTGAGCGGGTTGCTTGTTAGGGGTGTACACATAGAGTTTTAAGAATTCATCTACTTGTCAAAAAAATTCGTCTGGAATTTTATAAGTATTTTTTACGTACTCAGCGTATGCAAAACTATAACCTCATTGGGGCTTAGTATACCGTTGCTGGGACACCCTGTATATTATGTCTAATCTATTCGTATATTATAATCACATGATTATAATCTTAAAATTTATCTGTTGGCCTTTGTGTATTTTACAGAGATATTTGATACTTTGTTTTAAGTGGCACATAGGGAGATATCTAATTGGCCTTCTTTTTTTTTCACACTCTTTCACATTTAAATTACTAAAAATTAGTTTAGTAAATATATTCGGTTCAATTGAATATGCGTATAATTATTGTTTATACTTGCTAGATGGGTTGCTAATTTTATTAAACTATTGATTTTATTTAATTAATCCGCTATTGTCTAGTGTTTAATTTTACGCGAGTATTATATATTTAGAAATTAAAGATTTTAACGGATTTTAAACGCGATTTATTCATCATCCTCACTTTTGGACTGGTCTGACCGTGGTCAGTCTCCACGTGACCACGCTCGCTATAACGCGTGCGAAACGTCTGGATAATAGTATAAGGAATAAATCGCGTTAAAAATTCGTTAAAGTCTTTAAATTCTAATACACTTTTATTAAACACCAGTAATAATATATATAAGCTATAAATATCCAATTGTTAAAAGATAGGGCCAAGAAATAATTCTATAATATTACCAATATTAATTATTCATAAATTATCTGGTTTGATTTGACTCTCAGTCTCAGTCACTATTTCTAGACAGATTATGAAATACATTATTGTCCTGAAATATAGATGTTGCTTTTAACTTGTCAATTTGTCAAAGACGTATAAAATAGCTATAGTGCTCTGACCAATCTAACAGTGTCTAATCAATATTCGGCCCAACTACCCTCACTTTGGTAATGGTCTTAGTGATTTTTTGTCAATTGTATGCCTCAATCAACCAGTTCTGTGGAAATACAGAATATTTTTATTATTTTATGTAACTATTTTAATGAAATAGTTAATTAGTTTACTTGGCAGGTTAGTGAAGTATGTATAGACATGTTTTCCATTTCTTTTTGTCAAGAAATACCATGATTTTCAGATATAACGTCTATGAAATACAGATTTTATTACGTGTCAGGTTAAAAGCTCAGATCAGGATAGTTCAGCAGAAACTAGTAACGCAGTGATGGAAATACTGCCTTTTCAGTCTAATGATAATGATATATTCTATATGATTTCCGCTGTTTCTTTGCATATTATGTCTTGCTGTATGCTACTAAAAAGTTTCTGTCAACTCATCTCTACTTGGACTTGAACTGATTTCTAGATATATAAAACCATTTTTACGGTGTAAACTATTTTTGTAAATCATTCTAACCATTTTAAACTGTTTAAATATTTTTAACCGACAAAAAAAAAATATATTTATTTGCCAAAAGAAGGTTATTAAAATTACATTCATAAACAGTAATAAGAAAACAACAAAACATTGCAATAATGACCCGATGATACAGAAAGAACACTCTAAAACACAAAGGAAAAGTTGACCTACTGCGTACTAACATATAGATAGTATAATTATATAGATGTCATGGAATTCGTGCCGAGTCAAAAAGAACATTTGAAGTGTGCTCAGAGGGTTTAAAGCGTGGAGAGTTGCCAAACTCAAGTATCTTCTATCTCTTAGATTTCTTTGAAAATGCCTTTACGAATTTCAAGGTTGAAATTGTAGGGAAGATGATGTCAAATTAAAGTAAAAATGTGCTTGGTCAGGTAGAAAGTATCATCACAGATAATATAATACTAGTGGTATCATATATACCTATATGCGTATACTAATATTGCGTTTTTGAATTAAATTTAGTTTTTAACTGTTAATTTAAAATGTTTTAAATTTGACATTATTAAAAAATATGTATTATTCAGCTTTATATGTATATGTATTAATCATCATAATATTTGACTAGAGTATTAAACATAATTGTAGCGGTTGTATAATATTGCAATCTTAATTAATGTAATATTTTTTTTGTATTAATGAATAAATTGTATTGTAAATTTGACCTCCCTATCGCATTGGGTAAACTGTAATGGTAGGAATGGTTTTATATAAATAAATAAATAAAAAAATATAAGTATAGTATTTAATTATCTATGATACAGCCAGTACTCTATCTGTTGATATGTTATGTAACAAATAAGTAGGTACCTATATTATTACTTTTAACTCATTTATCAAGTCTGCGCATTGCGAGCTCTTTAATCTATGTGTTTTTTTATCTCATGTATTATATTATAAGGTAATTTTATTTATTAAGATAGTTATTACTTAATTGGTTTCTATAAATTATAATATTATGTCGTCTAATAATATTATTATTTCTGAACAATAAAGGAACATAGTGTTACAACAAACATTTATTTTGCGAAATACATTAGACACAACGTTGCATCATTTTATTCTTAATGGATTACAATATCAGAGTATTGCTTTTCAATTTTAATTATCAATGACAAATCAAATAGCAACGAAGAAACATTCCAAGACATTTCACACAAGGACACCTAGTCCCAGACTAAACAAATCTGAAATAACAGTGTTTATTTAGGCGTGATTTTCTCACAGTCCTGTTATAAATAGCCATTTATGAGCATTAGTAGGACTAGCTTTCCGCCCGCGACTTCGCCTGCGTTTTCAAAGACACATAGTTCCCACATAGTTCCCGTTCCCGTGGGATTTCCGGGATAAAACCTATGTGTTAATCCAAGTTTCCCTCTATATGTGTGCTAAATTTCATTCTAATCGGTTCAGTAGTATTTGCGTGAAAGAGTCATAAACATACATCCATCCTCACAAACTTTCGCATTTATAATATTAAAGTAGGATAATGCTTTATTTATCTCTTATCGAACAGCTGATGTTAATGCATTTAATTAGAACGTAAATATTGTAACAGGTTAATCAGATTATGTAAATAAACGTCATGCGTCAGTGTTCTACATGTTGTTATGTTGATAACAAAATATATCATTATGTTCTATTTTGGTATATTATAGTAAAAGCAATTTGGAAAATCCAAAAGTGCACGACTCATAATGCTCATTTAATTATGAAATATAAAAAAAAAATATATATATATAGATATACAGTCTTGTAGTTTTCGTTTTTTATTAATTGCAATTAAACGACACTGAATTAATTAATCATTCGCATTCAGTGACCTACAATCGTCAATTAGAATATTTAAAAAAAAAATTTAACTCAAATGATGGATTTTTTCACAAGTTATAGTGTTTTCAGGTTTCACACATGACGGACAGGAAAATTTTTTGACCTATTTCGGTGTTTTTTTCCAATTCTATTGAAGTAAATCAATTTTTAAAAAGTATGGGATTAATCTCCATTAAATTATCTCGACAATAGTATGCAAAATATCTTGATTCCGTGAACTAACAAGGCTATAATAATAAGAATAGCTGCAAAAATGAGGCGAAAAAAATTTTTCGATCGTAAAGCACTCTCTGATGCTTCGCATCATGGTCGTGCAAAAGGCCGCTTGTGGGGTAAAAAATATATGTATAGTAGAGACTACATAATAGGTTATTATAATAATTAAGGTTTCATTCTAGTACTTTTCATTGTTCAAATATTAGAGCTTTTTATGTAATAGTTACAAATGCGTAAACTGTTATGACGTGTGTTATGTACCTACATATAACACGCCTTAACTATTAGAGGATGCAT
>CAJQZM010035756.1:18866-38739 GCA_907164665.1 Colias nastes | reverse complement strand
ACATTGTAATTATTTAAGCAAGATCCGAAGAGATAATTCTCTTGATTCCTCCATTTTAAATAAGTGTTACCTCACTTTATTAAATAACATGCAATTAAAATTATTTACTAAATAAATAATCACGAACTTTCTTGAGCCTTTTCTTTTTGAGTCTTCTTGAACGGATTGGAATCCATCACCGATTAATTATCGCTATTAATAAAATAATTAAACTTCCAAATAAATGGACTGTATAGAATTAAATGCATTAAATTAAAAAAAATAATAATAAAATATACTTACTGAAGTCAGTCCTAGTAAAATGCGGTTGTTTCTTAACCCAATCCCGTAATATTTTGATAGACTCCTCCATAGCTCCCGGCTTGTCCAAATTATATTCTTTAAGAATAACATCGGTTGAATCGGGACGAAGGTGCAACAAAGTATTTTTGGGCTTGAACTGCATTTTAATGGATAATTACTTCTTAATAATATAACCTCTCGCTACGAAGGCGTATTGTAAACTGCTTGCAAAGTATCGCGGTGTTAAACATCAAAATAAAACAGGTCAGGATTTTTGCGTACATTTCATTAATAAGGAAGCTGTACGAAGTGATACTATATTAAAACTGTAACAAAGAGTTTTATATTACGCACACACTGCACTTTGATTGTCGTATTCATAATATCGCTGCGTATTATAAAATGTATGTAACTTTCCTCTTGTATTATTTTTAATTTTGACGCACGATATATTTTATTAATTCTATATATCTGGTAAATCTTAAATAAATTAATAAATAAATAAATATAATACTAGCTGTCCCGACAAACGTTGTTCTGCCTTACTCTAATCACTTAGGAGTATGAAAAATAGATGTTGGCCGATTCTCAGACTTACCCGATATGCACAGAAAATTTCATGAAAATCGGTCCAGCCGTTTTGGAGGAGTATGGTAACTAACATTGTGACACGGGAATTTTATATATAAGAAGATGAGCAGTGATTGTCTCAAAGAGCCTTTCATAGAGTTAATGTTAACAAAAGTTGTGTATTAAACAGATGTTAAATAACAATCACATTATTGATTATTATTTTATGTACCTATATGTATAACAGAAGTATTATTAAAATAACAAAAGCTCTAGTAGAATAAATAAAATACTTTTTTTTAGCGTATATAATATAAAATCATGCAAAAAATAAATATATTAAATATTTATTTGGATTAATTTGATGACGTGTTGAATGACGTCCATACTCCACATGCGTGTATGTTGCTTTCAATGGTCTTTCAATGATTATTTTTCCGACCCAAATATCGACCAATAGAATTGCACCATTCGACGTCACGTGGTACAACCTACATGGTATTATACTGATAATTTTTTGAAAATTTTCTCTGGTCGTTGACGTCAAACTGACAGGTTGAATTCAATTGTGAAATTATTGGCCGACATTTGGGACGGAAAAATAATCCCCCGAATACCACACGAGCTTCAAAATTATCTGGCATTTCCCTCAAGGTTCCCTGCAAACAAATAAAGTCGTCAAGTTTTTCAGGAAAAATCACTCGCGCTTCGCGCTCGTGATTTTTTAACCTTGACTAAAAACTTGACTCCTTCATTTGTTTGCAGCGAACCTATCGGAAAATACCCGATAATTTTGAAGCTCTTGTGGTATTATAAGTGATAATTTAAAATATCTATATCAAAGTAAATTATTGTATTTTATATAATATGTATACATGAATTATATTTATTTGTTCATATTTATCGATATTAAGCAAGGATTCAAGTCATATGTCGGTCATATCATTCTCCGTTAACAGCTGCAGGTCATACACATGTCATTGAACTTTTCGGTTTTCGAACAAGTCGATTACCTCACATTATATTTTATATTCAGATTGAGTTATATTTATATTATCTAGGTATATCTGTATGAAATGAGAAAAAAAAATTCGAAATTGTTACAAACAATTGATTCGAGCCGGTCGTTACTCTCCCATGATGGTTATGGCCAGGCATAAATAAATGTTATAGTTTGATTGCATTATAAAATTGTTGTTAATGTAATAATGAATTATTTACGAAATAAAATTGTGCGTTGTGTTTGTGACGGGAAGTTATTTTCCGCATATCCGCATCATAGTCGGTGTGATTCTGATGTCGAATCTGAGTCAAATATTAAGTAAGTACTAGCTTTCCATTCGTGGATTCACCCGTTTTGTCTAAAACCTAATAAATTATATACTAAAATCACTCTATCAATTAGAAAAAGTCCCATCAAATATGTTGCGTTATTTTACAGATCCTAGCATACACACACAGGCGCCGGGTTATAGTGCTGTATTTATATATTAGCTTTACGCCCGCGGTTTCGCCCGCGTTTTCAAAGAAAAACCCGCATAGTTCCCGTTCCCGTGGGATGGGTATTAACAAAGGGTAAGGTATTAACAAAAAAAACTATCCTATATGTTAATCCAAATTAATCGGTTCAGTAGTATTTGCGTGAAAGAGTAACAAACACACACATACACATCCTCACAAACTTTCGCATTTATAATATTAGTAGGATATACCTATATTATATTGAATGAAAGATCAACTTTGGAAATACCTTTCATGTTTAAGTATAATAAGTTACTTCGTGTGACTACAATAAAATTATTTAATTAATTGAACAATTAAATATTTAATAATAGTAATGGTTAGGTTCTCGTGTAAGTACATTCAGGGATTTCTCGTGTTTTTATACTTTATAATATTATCATTTAAAATCGTATACCTACTTTATTTATAAAATAAAAAATAATAATAATCAGCCTATTTAATTATATATAAATACGACGCGGTTAATTGTTATCTATTGTATAATGTTTTTTTTTATCAACGAAATTAAGTAATTCATTTAAACATTTAAATGAAATATTTTTTTAATAATAATTATCTTCTTCCTCAGCCGCTTATAAATTAAGGAAATCCAAATATAGTACAATCCAAACGTAGGTTCGGTAGTGTATGCGAAATATAATATGTCTAAAAAATATGATCCATGTGCACTTAGCTCTTTTTGCGTGACGGATTATTATCCAACATTCAAATTTAGAGTATTGGACATTGTAGAGTTCAAAAATTACATTTTTAAAATACATTTTTAATGTGCCAAAAGTGTTTAAAGATAAAGCTGTTGTAAGCTTGCTTAATATAGCAAAACCATATCGTAAAACGTAAGGTTTTCAACAGTTATCACTTTGTTTATGTTTCTATTACCGACTTTTCCTGGATCATATAATATTTTGTTCAATTTTTAATTATTTTGAACTTATTTATGTAGTTACATAATATGCATATTGCATATCTACAGTAATGTTTATTTTTTGTTAGTTGAATGGAAAATTTTAAATATTATACAAATCTCTATACAGTTTCTAAATAGGAATTAACTAGGAAGAGAATAAATAAATGTTCTAGTAATATCATTTTATTGTTCTAGTTTAGACAAATCATGTGTTGTTTAAAATAAAATCTGGTCACGCACTTAAAATGTGACCTTGTCTTTTATCAGTCTATAGCACTTTTGTATTCTGTTTTATTCAAATTTGATAATGTTTATGTAAATAGGCAATACTAGGTAAAAAAGACTAATTTCCCTAATAACCTAATTTCAATATTATAAATTTTTTGACATTAAAATGGAGTATGTAGATTAGTTAATGGTTCTATTTTTGTTTATGTCTAGACATTTTGAAAATGCAACAAGAATTAAAATGAGATTATCGGCTTTTATTACTTTTATTTATTTTATGCATATGATACGTAATATTATGTAAATCAAATCTCGGTTGAATTTCCGTATGCCTTATTATTTTGTTTAACGCGGAACTCTAATTTTCAAAAATAAAGGACTGAGAACAGTTTATGTTTTAAATCATAATTTTCAGCAAATAAAATGATTGTATTTATTTGATTCGATGTATTCAAACTTTAAGAGGGTAATTCTAAAAGTTTGAAGACCAATAGCGTTAATAGCTTCTCTAAAACATGATCTCATGCTTATGCTTCAAGTCTGATTTAAAATACATAACAAAAAGCTATATATATATATTATACTTTTACTTCTGAATACGTATTTTTTGTAAACATTTAAAAACTTTATTATACGCTCAAATTAAATCTTATATATAAAAATGAATCGCAAAATGTGTTGGTAAGCGCATAACTCGAGAACGGCTGAACCGATTTCGATAATTCTTTTTTTATTATATTCCTTGAAGTACGAGGATAGTTCTTATGTAGAAAAAACGTAAACATGTACCACGGGCGAAGCCGGGGCGGACCGCTAGTAATTAATATTTATGAATAACAGCGCGCGCGTTAATCTTTTTTGCTGCGAGAATGAGATTCTCCATCTTGTTATGTGTATTGTCAACGCCATAGACATCATGTAAATACACATAGACATATTTTCATACTTTTATTAAAGAAAAAAAATTGAATTTTTGGTCTATATTGTGTGTTAGTATATACTTCCAGTCACCTTGATAATAATTATTATGAGGTTTTATTTTTATCTCACTTAACAAAAAAAAAATTAAAAAGGCAAGTAATTATAAAGGACCCTTGAGAAGTAAAATACAATGATTTATTCCTCTTTGTAACTCTGAATAAGGTTTTGTATTCATTCCGTTTTAAAATCGTGTACAAAATATTACCTTAACAATTCTTCAAAAATAATAGGTGAATAAACTGTTTTTTTCAACTCCTTACAATAATTAAGATCTGAAACCGATTATGAGGAAATAATATGATAAATTTTTCCTTCATATTGACAGCGGTCGATGAACTTTGATGTAAATAATATTAAAACATAAAATAAATCATTGGAATCTTTGAAAGGTCAAGCCGTTTTAAGTGCATAATTTTTCGAGTATTTAAACTAGTCTTTAATTTCAAAGCCTCAAGTAATAAAGGGGAAAAAAAATTGTTTTGTTTCACGTTTTTTTAGGGTTATTTTTTTAAGTTTTTTTTTTTAACATTGGAAAGTTACATTACATTATTGGTGAGTATAAACATGTAGGCTATATTTTATTTATGATTTCGGTATGTGTACCCGGGAGGAGCCGGGTCGAGTGGTTAGCATATCATAATACCCGTATAGAATCGCAGGTAAGTTGATTTTCGTTCAACAATTTTATTTAAAATTTACAGGCAAATATTTTTAACCGCAGTTTTATGGGAGCGTGGGAGGTTTTTTTATATTACTACAAAAAATACTGATAAACAACAATACTATACTCGTCCTTTTTTCTACATTACTTATAATATTCTTATTGTTCATGTTTTACAAATACATGCATAAAATATTATGTTTTTCTCCTAAAGTCAGTGTTTTGAGTGTGTTGGTAGAAAAAAAATTTGTAACTTCTAAACCGATTTTTACAGTGTTTCTCTGAATAGCATGGCTAATATTTTTATTGCTTTTTACGATCAAGAGTAAAGCTGGGACCGTACTAGTCTTAAGAATAACCTTTGGAGCTACACATTAAAATGAAAATAACGTAAATTAGTTAGTCATATACGAGAAAAATAGGCAGACAAAGTCAGGGCAAGCAGCTAGTGCAATACGGGAGATAAATTATGTGGTTGAATTGTATGGGGGATGACAGATCATAGACATATAGTGCATTGATAGAACAATCTTGACTCTGGATTCAATGTCGGATTTATTGTTTATTTAGATAATTAAATGAATTATTTACCCACTCTTAAATAAACTCAGACTCCTAACTGTAAACTTCAATACAAAAGAAAATGTTTATAATTAATAGTGATTGTTTATTATTATTTTTATTTAAAGTAAGAACTATTTAAGATTGATGGAAGAATCGGATAATGTTTGGATTATTATTATCAACCGTATTTTAATATTGTTCCTTTTTTTAGGCGCTTTTTCATAGTACCTTATATTAATAGCGAAATGTAATGCATGCTTTTTTATCAGGAAAATAAACCAGATTGTTTTGTTTTTCTTTTGTTCACTTCCATAAACACGATAGTGCCAATTTAATGAAAAAACGCAATAAACAACAAAATTAATTGTTTTTTTAAATATTCACAGTCCACATCCGCGTTTTAAATAAGCTTGAATAATATATTATATTCTTATCATATTTTTTTAGTCTCGTTTAATAGAGATTAGTTACCGATGACACAACTTACATTTTTTGTAACAAAAAAAGGTTTGGAAGGATATCTACTTGAATATAAAATAAAAATTGTAAATCTATGAAATGTCCGAAAAATATTTTTATATTTATTTTAATAATAAATTTCACCAGAGGCTGATGGAGTCACTGATAGCCTAATTAACAATTTGACGTAAATTTTCATACATTATTGATCAGTGTAACTGACAGCTGATATACACCCGCAGATATTAATAACTACATAAAAAATGTTAAGACTAAAGATTGAGTTAAAAATAGCTTTTATCTGTCTGTTATCAACATAAACACAAAAAGGAGGTACTTTAAGTATTCAAAAATATGGGAAAAAAACTCTAATAATAACGGAAACAACAAACAAATTAAGAGTCATCAAGTATTACAGGGCAAAGACATCAACGTTTAAACACAAAAAAATATCATTAACGTTTCAATTACATTTTAATTTTATAAATAATTGTTGTTATTAATACACTAGTTTCGGGAAATAATTTTGTTTCCTGGTTTAATGTATTAATTGATACAGCAACCTTCGTTGAAATTATAACTGGATAGTGAACGAAAAGACAATAAATTATAAATTTACTGAAATTATTGAAACGGAAATATTTACCAATATTTCCAGGTTTATTAATAAAGTTTTATTTGTAATGCTTATGAGCCTACAACGCTTGGAAAAAAGGATAACGATAACCTATCACATATGGAAAAAGAAATCGAAAATAAGTACGCAACCTAATAAATACTCAGACCTACAGAACTATTCAAATTTAGATAAAAAATAGTGTTGTTCGTATTATCCGTAAATAAGTTTTTGTATAATCCATACAATATAATAAATACGCCGTATTTACGGTAGGTAGGTACTATAACAAAATAAAAAACAATAAAAATTAATGTTTACATGAAAAGCTGTTATACATGACTAGGTACCTGTTATTATAGCCTATATATAAATAGAACATGTTATATTTTCTTTGTGTTTTTAAATTAAACGTGTTACAAATGGATTAGCACTGCTCGAAAATTAAACATGTAAATAAATGAGGGCTGTCCATTGCTCAACCTGATTTTCAGGGTTGAGCTCAAAATAATCACGATTTATACTAGTATTAGCATAAAAGTCTAGTCCAGTCCTAGGCCAAATTTTTGAGTCAGATTTTTCAGATCGTATTGACAGTCCAAGTTTTTTTGTATTAAATGTGAAGTTAAAATCCGAAAAAAAAACTGATTATAATAGGTTATGAAATAAACCGTCATAATTTTTTAAGTATGACGGTTTATACATATAAATGCATAAATGGATAAAAATATAGGTACGGTCTACCTCATATAATGTCTTTCCTAACGTTCAATAATTTGTGTAAGGAATAGGCCTTTATTAATTCCAATATGTGTGTAGATATGTTACCGGAAATGTATGAAATCAAGGAATTGTATACAATTCCTAGGAAATGTGTACAATTCCGATACCATTTAGGAAATGTATAAAATATTGTTTAAAAAACTATTTAATGCATGCATATCCTAGGAAATGTATAATCTTCCTAGGAATTGTATACAATTCCTATATCGTATTAGGAAATGTGTAAAGTAAATGCTTTCTGTAATAAAACACGTTGTTATTTTTTTTTTTTATTATAGCTCTTATTGATACAATCGGGTAACAGTCATACCCAAAATTGTAATAATATTATTATGTTCATATTATTATCTTCGATCGTTCGATCTTCGTCGACGGAGCCCCGCTTCGCGGGGCTCCTATTTCTGTGTAGTTTTTTTTTAACAAACCTAACCTAACCTAACCTAACGGCTAACCTAACCTAAACCTAACCTAACTTTGAGGGCGAATATCTCGGCTATTTTTGATTTTAGAGAAAAGTTGTTCCTATAAAACATGCTTATATAAGCGTAATCTTTACGATAAAACAATAATAAATAGGTGTTATTATGACACCAACTCCATCAAAAATTTTCTAAGTCCTGCGCCCCCTTTGCTTTAGTCCAACCCTTGCCTGCGACATATCAATATCTTAAATGTTTTACATTTCCGATAGCTATTTAGGAAATGTATAGATTTCCTAGGAAATGTGTATAAAATAATTTATTTCACACATTTCCGTACGATTTTAGGAATTGTATACATTTCCTAGGAATTGTATACAATGACGGATTACATACATTTCCGGTAACAGATATAAATCTTTCTTGGTCTTTTGAGTTTACGCAGGTGGGTTTCTTGTTATTTAAATTCACGCTCCACTCGTGCTTGCCTTTCGTCTTATTTACATTTCTCTAGAACATTTTTTAGTTGATCCCTCATTAATCATTCTCTCATTATATCTCATACGTAGAAACCCGTTTTAAATTTTAACGAGACACCATAAAACAAACTTGATCATGCTATTATTTAATTTATACAAATTACATGAAAGACATTGTTAATAATTATTATGAGATTATTTATTTTACGTAGGTAGGTACGATTCTAGGAAGCGAAAATTATACTCGATGCGTATTTTATATTTACTTGGAATATATTTTTTTATATCAATTATAGTACCTATAGTAATCTTCTTTTAACAAGTGAATTAATAATATAATATGAAATATCATTTTATTTATGTATAATCTTCTTTTATAAATAATAAGTGAATTAATATTATTTTTTTTAAAATGGTAAATTTAATGA
The DNA here is from genome assembly GCA_907164665.1 of Colias nastes. NCBI lineage: Eukaryota > Metazoa > Arthropoda > Insecta > Lepidoptera > Pieridae > Colias > Colias nastes. Next base: position 29,838 of record CAJQZM010035756.1, on the reverse strand, counting down.
AACTTTCGTAGGAATAAGGTGTCATAGAAACAGGAATAAGATGTCAATAAAATTTATAAAATAAAACAGTTATCTAATCAATAATTAATAACCCTAAACGGAATTTGGGTAAAATTATTGGTGCGCTAGCAAATTTAAAATAGCGGAATACAACTAATCTAACGGAAAGTCGAAATGCTGTTATGTGTGTGTTTTAATAGTGGTTGTGTGGTCGATGGTGCGCAAACTTCCCCCACCACGCTACTTTTTGGCCAAGAAGTTTGCCGGGCGCTATACCTATTATATAGTAAGGATTTCCTCATATAGAAAAAAATATAAAATTCAAATTAACTGGGAAAAAGGATTAGTTTTTACTTTTAGTATCTATTATGTAACAGACAAAAATATCAAATTTAAGGATTGAATAAACAGGATAAATATAATATTTAAATATCCAGTATTTTTAGGAAAGAGCTGTGAATACCTACATAACTTTAACAACTGTTTAACATATTACCTAGGTACATACTTAAAAATCTACTTATAAAGCCATTTAAAATCAATAGATGTAATCAAAATCCGGAAGATTTCTTGTAATATTATGTTAATATTATGTAATAATTATTGTAACAAGGTGTTGATTTCATCAATTTATTCAGTTCAATATATTATTAATTAAATAATAAATTACAATTTAAAACGCATGTGAAGTTTTCAATGCAAATATAGCCTACGAAATATTTGCCAATCTATTAAAAAAAAAAACATATCACACATAGTAAATTATTACTCTGCATTTTCATTCCCATTTTCATCGCTGTCTCTTCTACTAAAACCCCACTGATAAGAAAAAAGTGTTGAAATCGTATAATCGCCTCATAATACGAAAAAAAAAAAACTCATCTGCAAACATTTTAGCAAAGAAAACAATCATTTAATACGTTGATTATATTATTGTTGTTTTTGATTTTTACACGGTTACAAACAATTTTTTACTTGTTTTGCGTGATGGAATTTTTTCGAAACATGGACTGTTTATCTTCAAAGTACGTCATGTATTTTTTAATAAATCATCAAATAAAGCTCATAAGTCAGTAAATTTAATATAGCAAAATTTAATAAACAAAAATAATAAGCACCATTAACTACATCCATTCAATATTATGATTAAATACTTACAATAAGCTTACAATTCATTATTAAGGGGCTGACAAGAGCAAATTTAACAGTGATTGCGCTCTCGTTTACTCCCATACAATTGGACAATGTGCGCAAACGAGAGCGCAATATCACTGTTACTGGGCGGGGCCAGGTCGTAGAAGAAAATAATAAGAAAATATGTGATTTAAGGAAAAGTGTGGGTCATATGCGAAAATATGACTCGTTAGAGGTTCAGGTATGAATATGTTGACTTCGTGTTTTAAATTGCAGACCCGTACGTCAAAAAAATAAACACATAGAATCGTTTAATGATGATTTTAAGACCAATCTTTGCAATTATTTTCTATCGAGCCGATTTCGTCCAATTAAGTATCGAGTCCGTCCACGGTCTTCGAAATATGATGAATATTAACATATATTTTTTTTGATGGGCTAGAATAAATATCTTTTCTTAAAAAACTGCTCAAATAACTTCAATTTGGTCTTGTCAGCCCCTTAAAGAAAGGACAGAAGTCAAAGAATATTTTTCAATTCGGCGAAAATTGTAATGCGCCTAAATAATTATTATTGTAAAAATATGGTTAGCAGTGGTTGCTAAATTAATATATTATATGATAAAAAGAGCGTGTCTGCCGTGTCAGAAGTGAAACTTCTTTGGCAAGATTCATAGATAAAAAAAAATGTCGCTTTACTCTATGACATGACGTTATTGCCATAACGCGACCATGAAATTTACTCTCAACGCGCCTAAAGAAGTTACACTTCAATAATATTAACGTTTTTGCTATAAATTAAACGTTGTAACTTGTTTTAAACAAATCCTTTAAAATACAAAGAATGCGTTTGATCTATTAATTATGCTAATCATTCATGAATATTAATTGTTCACAGCTAATTTTTTTGTCCATAACTTATAATAATTATCTAGACACGCGGCAGCGTGTCAAGCCGAGTTCAAGCGAAGAGAACTGGCGAGCAGCAACCGTGTGTATTTTTACACGAACCATTTGGAGCCACTTTTCACCCCCTTATAACTCGAAAACTATTTAATTTAAACAAACCAAATTTGGTACATATCAAGAGGACCCCAAGATAAACAAGAACCTTAAATTTCATAAATACAGATTAAACAGTTGCGTAGATATTAATATCCAAAAATCGCAATTTTTAAGACTGACTGACTCATAGACATATACAAAACCTAACCCACTTCCAGATGACCTAGAAAGTTCAAATTTTGTAATCAACTAGGTAATAGTGTGTGTACAAAGGAAAAAATCAGAAAATACTGAATTTATCTGTATTTAATTTTTTTTTCAATGACATTCATTTTGTAAGTATGGAAAAATGGAAAAGTTTATAAAAATAGAAAATATTATATTCACCATAATAGTGTTAAAATATAGATCAAAACTAATCAGTGGCCGAAAAAAATTTTGAAATCCATCAATAAATGACTGAGATATAGATTATTGAAGTTTACATATTTTAGCACGAAACATCTGTGGATTCGATGCGCCTCTGACATCACACTCACTCGCGCTAGTATCGCTAGGGCAGATTACTTCGATTGCATGATTTCTTTATTCAAAACTGTTATAAAAATATTGCTCATACAGTTAAAAATAATATATAATTTTACATATTCACATTTATTTATTCTTTATTTATGAGTGTTTAGTTTAGTTTTAATTTCAGTGTAATGGAAGAAGGCTTCGTCGAAGGTCGAAATGATTTAATTTGCGTAATATTAATATTAATATTAATGCAAAGCAAACAACTAATGACCTATTGAACCCCATAATATGATGAGGCTAGTTTTACATACTGTTTATATTTTGTGAGGTTCTAAAAACTAGCCAAGTCAAATTATGAGGTTCAATAGGTCATTAGTTGTTTGCTTTGTGAAAATAATTATATAATTCAAATTAAAAAAGTCATATTTTGGAATAAACGTTGTTCTCTAAGGGAAAATAAAACAATTGAGTTTTCAGTTCACCTAAGAACTTAATACATCTTTGTAAATAAATTTCTGGACTGTCTACAGAACTTGGCACACATTTAGATCTCATTTCTTTTTTTGGCAAATTAAGTCAACGATTGAACTCGGCTCCAATTTTTACATTTATGTTTTTGGTGGGATATCTTTTACTTCAAACTTTTACAAACTCACTTTTTACACTAGATATTTCTTTTGAAAACTGCTCATGTCTTTGTGGGTCGTTTCATACGTTGTTGTTGTTTCATATTTACTCATTGTAATAACCAAAACATAAAATCTAACAGATATTTCCTAACCTACCTACCTACCTACCTTAATCCTCTTTGCATTTTTGTATATTTATCATAAGACAATATTTTTATTCATCAATCATAGGACACATCGCTGCGGTCACTAGTAGCATAATCACTAAATAATGAGTTAGTATTTTATTTTAAAGTTTTCGACGTAGGTACATTTTAAGTCTACGAAGCTGAAGTACAGGATAGTATGAAATAAGCAAACAACCTTATATAAAACATTTAATAAATTTTAAATCAAAAATCAACCACTAATAACATTGTCATACACGAATTATCCGGTACCTTAAAACAACACTGAATACATAGGCTTGGTTGCACCATATTTTAGTAATTATAGCTGTTAAGGTTAATGTCAAATTTAACAATAACAGTAACGGTGACTTTTACAGCGAAATGTATTGCACCAGCGTATTTTTTAGCATAGCAAAACTTTTCAAAGTCATAAGTCAATTGACAGCTTATTTATTATTTGACGCTTCTGACAGTTATTTAACTTTAATAGCTTTAACTGCTGAAACACGGTAGGTAATAATTAGTGTAAAATTATGAAGTCATGTATAAAATTGACAAATTCAATTATTTTCCCTAACCGTTACTTTGACATGTTTGTTATCGCTAAAGTAACATGGTGCAGCCTTAGGATAAGTTTGAGAACCCACGTCCACCCCTAAAGTCTTTAATATCACCACTTTTACTTTAGTCCACACTTAATGTTCTGAATGAGCCAGGCGTGCCTAAATACTGTTCGTAGAACTTTTCTGTCTGTCGCTTCGATTCGTCGGTTTTAGCAGCACTCATTTCTTGAAGATAGTCCATAAAATCTTTTTTACATAACTCGTCTAGTAGTTCATCTGAAACATTATGAAATGAAGTTATATCTCTATAAAAAATTTTTTAAATTGAAAGTACTACGTTCAAGTAATCTATATATATTATAATATATAAAACTCAAAGGTGACTGATAAAGTGATCTATCAACGCACAGCCCAAACCACTGGACGTATCGGGCTGAAATTTGGCTTGCAGGTAGATGTCATAACGTAGGCGTCCCCTAAGAAAGGATTTTAGAAAATTCATCCCCCAAGGGGATCAAATAGGGGATGAAAGTTTTAGAGCAGGCTCCAAGGAGATGTTCGTTTGCAAAAATAGCGGACCTAAATCTGACTTCTGATATATATTGTATAGGTCCCAGACATCCTATAGACAGATGTTGCCAACCAGTTTTGTGGTCCCCCTCCCCGCACCCCGGTAATTAAATATGGCATACAAAGAAAAAAATAAAAATTTCCAAAACATGCCGTGTGGGGTATCAAATGAAAGAGCTTTTTGAGTAGATCACGAATATATAGCATACTATAACATTTCTTACACTTTCTCTAAGATTTTTTAGAAAATTTACGAAAATGCTCCATTTTTGAGTTAACTTTAAACCACTATAGATTGAAAACTCATGAATATATTTTTTAAATTATTATTTTAAATAATTAACAATAGTCCATGGTTTAAAGTTAAGTTAAGTAAATACTGCATACCTAAGTGATATAATAAAAATCAATGACCAAACGCCATAAAATTAATAATATTGCTATTCCAATTTGTCTTGAGTTCAAAATTAACCGCTCACGATACTCACTATGTATTTTTTCCATTGATTTCTCTTTACCACCATATTCAGAAGGTAATATGTCCAAGGGTATATGTTCTGACAAAGAAGCTATATCTTTATGTACGTGGATACGGTTTACCAGCTTTTCATTCAACACTTGCTTCACAACCAGGTTTATGAAGGTTTCAATCGTTTTAGATGGTGACAGGAAATGTAGGCCTCTGATGCGGAAACTATAACCCTCCTAAAAAAATATTAATACAATAAATATGCTCCTAAAAAAGTTTAAAATGTATGCTAAGCGTGTGTTAATTTTTTTTGCTAGTATTTTAATTACATAATATATATTATTCTGAGTTTGCGTATGTGTAGTGGTTCATAGTTGCTATTTAACTCTATTAAGTATATAGAATTTATTTGACTGAAATTTGGTATGCTGATAGGTTATGACTTGGTGATATAAGTTATACGGATACGTAATTACAATAATAATAATACAATTACAATAACTTTATTTTTCAAAATATTAGATATATGTAAATTGACAACCCTTGCTCCCAGGATTCCCTGTGTCGTGGGAACAAGTTTCTTCCAGTGGTACTACATTTTATTCCTTAGGCTAAAAAATATACTATTACAATTAAAAATCTTCTATTTTTTTTTCTCATGAACTACTGGTCCGATTGGAAAAAGTATTTCGGTGTCAGATAGCCCATTTATCGAAGAAGGTTATAGGCTATATATCATCATTGCAGTATATAAGTAAGGACCCAGGAAAGAGAAGAATTTATGAGCAAAAGAGGTGTGAGTGGTAGGAGTTTTCCATGAAATTTTAAAATGAGTGAAATTAAAAATAGCTTCCGTACACTAAGTTGACCGGTTTCTAAGTACAATTGCTTTGCAATTTGCAATTATCAATTATCAACTTTGCAATTATTTTTAAAATTTATTTTTTATCATCTTCATGAAAACTTTCCCAGATGGTATGATTTAATGTTAATTAACTTTACCTGATGAAACATTACAGTCAGCGCTTAAAAAGCATTTTCAACCAATTATTACAAAGAGATACCTAACGAATAGAGTCAAAAATATTTCCTAAAAATAAAATACTCACAACAATAATGGTCAGCGCCTGTCGTAGTTCCATTATACTAATATTCTTCAACAATTCCAATATATTCGCTTCTTGATAATCGAACAAGATGAGAACACCATTGCAATAATCATATCGTTGTAGATACTCGCATAACTGTAAATGAATTATGGACTTTAAATAACAGTTTATTTAAAAAAGCGGTCAATAAATGGCTTGACAATTTTGACTATGATGGAATAGAGCAACTCATAAATAATGGATAGATGTCAATAATATATAACATAATTACACAAACACATAACACTCACATGCACAAGCACACACATTCACAAACACACACACACACACACACTCACATTAACAAACTCACGCAATAAACGTGTAAAACATGTGTAAACACACAACTGTATTTATTATATGTTTTTTTTTTCTTTGTTTTGTACTGAACATGCTCTCTGAGAAGGAACTGTCTTCCTTAACACAGGATTTTCCTATCTAGGAAGACAGAGTCACACTGTAATTGTACTGTATTAATTTTTGTACTCAATAAAGATATTTTTATTTATTTATTTTATTTATTTATCATTCTATAATCACCATTGAATATACCAATATTTTGAAGATTATTTTTATTTGTTTTTCCCTATTCCTTATTTGTGGAAACGCTGTGTAAATTTAGATACTTTTTGTTACAGTACATTAGGACTAGAAATCGTGTTGTTGCGTCTAACGTTTGTTTTTTCAACTGTCGTTTAGTTTTCAGTAATTATCTACACTGGATACGTTTTGGGTATGAGTCCAGTGCAACTAATTGCACACAAAAGTCCGAACTGTCTTCATGGACATGTGGGACAGCAATAGCAGCATTGGGTTAAAATCCATGTCACAATTAGTTTGTAAAGTAATTGTAACTAATTTCTATTCATTGTGTAATAGTTACTAATATAGTTTAATGTCTGTACTGAATGTATAATCTGAAGTAAAATAAATAAAAGACGTAGTCAACATCTGTGTATAGGATCTGGTAGACGGGCATACCGGCATAATGCACCCCAGTATAGAATAATATAATAAATAATTCAATTTTGATTTCGCAACTAATTTGATTATCTATAGCAATTTATAGACATAATTATATCGCCTTGCTAACTTTATCAAGGTCTATACAATGCTATAAAAAGGACATAATTTTGATTTTATTTAGTTGGCAAGTCACGCTAATACCGGCAATAATTATTATTTATTGTTTATGTAAAATAATAGATAATATTGGATCAGAATTTCACATTACGACAAAAAATAATATATCCTGCATTAAATCTACTGCATTGATTCTGAATTCGGATTCTCAATATTTAATATTATACCTATTTACAAATTATGATATCTTAGTCACTCTATATTAAGGCATTTATAATCCGACATCTTAATGGTTTATTATGAAACATTGCATTAGGGTTCTCTGATCTCTCCCCACCAATATTCAGAGAAATTAGTTATACTGAACAATGTAAATAGTCTAAATAACACGATAACTCTAAATGTACACACATATAACCTTTATGAATAATAACTTACCATAATCGTGAATTTGTAATAATTACTGAAACTGCTTTCGAACCGTTTTCCTATGTTCCTTAGCACGTACACGCGGTAGTGATCCTTCGTGAGTTTTGGAAGGAAACCATCGATACTGAAACGAGATTTTAAATATTATTGTTAGAGGTTCGCCGTAAGATTTGTCTTTTGCTCTCAAGGCAAATACTAATAAAAAATATTGTTACCTACGACTAAATAATAATAAATTCAGAATTTTGGGTATCAGTTTCCATTAAACAAATTTTGAATATTTTTTTTTACAATTTTTAACTTACGATATTGATGTAATTTAAACAGGCAGGTTCTTTACCATAGCCTGTTAGTTACAAAGATTACCTTTATTATAATATTAAGTAGGTAGTATTTTTTGTTATATATATATCTCAAAAGTCAAAATTCCAATGATAATGACATAGATTTAATATGTACAACCTCGGGAGTATTAACTCTTCCAAACCAAAAGTAATTTGAAAATCAGTCTTGACTCTAGAGTTGCAGGAGTTTCCGTTAAAATAGGTTAATAATCCGAAACACATTGACCGACTTTCATGAAATTTTTATACGAAAATAAGTTATAGGTATCAGCAATTTTCCATAATTGTGTAAGTCCTGGTTTTGAAAGGTTCTAATAAATTCTGTTTTGGGGGGTCCAAGAGGATAAAATAATCAATATTAATTTACCTAGGTATATAATATTCTTATTCTAATAATATCATTAGCCTTGTATCTATTAATGATAATTAGACGTTAACTATGAAGCGTGTTAACTATAAAAAATGTTATGTTTTAACTACTTAGGTTGATGATCTATTACCTACTTCTTATCAACAAGTTTTAAAAACACAAGATTTGGTCTAAGTTATAACATGATGAGAGTTATTAATTGACATTATTTAAAACCACAGAAGTTTATTCTTTAGTTTGGTAAACAATAATATAATAGTGTTCTGAAGTTATGAAAAAACATAAAATATATTTTAATAATTATTACGTCGTAATTTCCAGTCTTAATTCTTTAAAATAAAAAATGTTATACCTACTAGACAATTTTCCTCATAATATGCGAAAATGTAATGTTAAATTTTTACAATAATTATAGTGTAAGTACTAATTTATTTGTAAAATACTGTCTAACGCGGATAAAAAGTGATAATCACACAAAAAGCACAGTTTTTACAGTTCACGAAATAATTTTAATAATACGATTAAGTTTAGGTACCTGATTGCAATTATCTTTCTATTCGTGTACCTATGAAAACGAATATTTTTTTAAAGTCTAAAGTGAACTCGCCCAGAATAAGAAAAATATTGGTGAAATAATTTACTTACAATTTTAAACACAAAATAACACAACAAATCAATCTTTCTATATTTTGTTATCAGCTAATGTTATTGGAGATGTCAAGATTATGTGGTTTTTCAAGTTCACGCGTAAGTCAAGGGCATTTGCTATTAGCATAAATAAAAAACTCCATCCTATCCTATCCTACTTCCTATCCTATCCTATCCTACTAATAATATTATAAATGCGAAAGTTTGTGAGGATGTGTGTGTGTTTGTTACTCTTTCACGCAAATACTACTGAACCGATTACAATGAAATTTAGCACACATATAGAGGGTAACTTGGACTAACACATAGGATAGGTTTTATCCCGAAAGTCCCACGGGAATAGGAACTATACGGGTTTTCCTTTGAAAACGCGGGCGAAGCCGCGGTCGGAAATCTAGTATATTATAATATTCTATACTCACAGAATATCTTTGTAATCTTTGACAAGATGTCTTGGGTCGTGGAGTTCGAAAAACGCAGGCATAAGGGTTCTAAATGTGCAGGTTTTATCCAATTTCTTCTTTACTTTTTCTGTAGAACCCTTGCAAATAATGATGGCTCTTTCTAGGTATTCTCGAGCTAAAACGAGAAAAAAAAACAATAATTATTAAAGACATATTCAACATACAAAATAAACACAATTAAATTTGTTCTTGACTAATTATGCGATCCTAATTGGTGGTATCTAATGTCTATTTTATATTGTGGTTCAAAAGCTCTTTTGATAGAGTGATCATAATTTTGGGAAGACTTCACTTCAGGATAACGTTATGATTGATTATAAATCTACTAGATACTATTTTGGATAAATAATTTAGATTGACTCTACACACTATTGACGAATCTAAGTTACCGCCATAGACTTTGAACGAATTCAAGTGCTACAGCTAGATAATTAAATATATATATGTTTAGATTTCATTTTTTTATTCATTAGCATTATAATGCTAAATATTTACTCAATTTACATAAGACACAAGCGAGACTATGTTAATTTATTATAACATTTTTTGCAGTTTCATAACTTTTTGTTATCAAGATATAAACCTTCAGATTCACAGTACCTAAAGCTTATTTACAATTACAATAACATATTTTTTTTTCGAATATTACATTACAAATGCCTTCTTTTTCATTTAAGTGAAGTCCTGTACTCCTGTGTTCTCTTGTGAGGAATGGGGTAGATTGTCACAATTTATCGACTTTTCTTTAATGACAAGAATGATATGTTTCCTTTTATAGCTTCCCAGACTGTGAGTTTTGTTATTAAATTTTATACTGGGAATCGAACATGGATCAATTTGGATAGTAACTAACGCTTTAATTATTTTGCCTAGAAGTGGATTATTCTTAGTTTAATATGGTTTAAAACCTTCGTTTCTTCTTTAATTCACGTGTTTATAATATTATGATTACAACAATTAATAAAACTGCTTTTGTATGGAAATATACTTCAATTATAACATTATACCTACAGTATATTAAGCTATTAGTCAGAAGTGCGAGTAATTGTTGATTTACATTCAGTCAACAAAGTATCGGGAATGAATGATTTGTTTATGGTTCCAAATTCAAATTTTTGTTTTTTTTTGTTGTTGTTAGGTTGGTACAACCATTGGGTACAACTGTTTTCCATTTTGGCGCGGAGTTTGAGTAGCATCTGTCATTTAAATTAAAAACAGTGCTGTTTTTAGTTTTATAATATCTAGCGCACATCTAGCGTGTATTGCGAATTTCATAATGGACAAAAACATCGAACAGAGTTTGTCTTAAATTTTGCATCGCCAATGGAATTTCGTGTTCGGAGACACTGAAAATGTTACAGAAGGCATATGGTGAATCGATTTTATCAAAAACACGTGCTTATGAGTGGTACAAAGCGTTCAAAAATG
>CAJQZM010035756.1:0-13458 GCA_907164665.1 Colias nastes | reverse complement strand
TAAGATTTTATACCCAACGCCGCTAAAGAAGTTTTCACTTCAAAAAATATCAAAACAGGTTCGCCGAGTCAAGTCAAGTCAAGTCGAGTTTTGAGATAGCAAATCCAAAAAAAAGATGGATGGAAAAAAGTTCTCAAATCGACTGTGATTTGAGAACTTCCTCCTTTTTTAAGTCGGTTAAAATTCGATACCCACTATTAAAACAATTATAAGTGATGATTGTGTTTTTATATATAATATAATATAATTAGATTGCACTTCATTTTTTAATTTATTATATTAATTAGGTACCTATTTATTTATATAACGTCTCAGTTTTCCTTCTTTCCAGAGTAGAGCAGTATTTTACTTATTCATAATTCTTAGTAACTATATATAATTCCCGAAATCTTTTTCATATAGGTACCTATTATAAAAAAAATTGGGTTTGTAAAATTTATAGATACTGATATAAATATTCTTCGATATAATATTACGATCGCATATCCTTTGTATTCAATATAGAGTTTTTATTTTTTTTCTACAGAGCATTCTTATGCACGCAAAAATACTGATTAGTTTATTATAGTAATGAACCTATATAATATTATAATCATATTTTAATCTAATTTGCACGATTTAATAGAATCAAAAAATACAGTACCTACCTATATTAATTAATACAACTAATATAATACAACTTATTAATACCTATATTAATACAACTTATTTTATTTTACCTGATATTTATAACTTTTATAGAAAACAGCATAATTACGACTATCAAAATAAAATGTTTTAATTATTTTTTTAACCATCACCTAAGTATATGACATAAATAAATTATAATCTATTATTTTATCCAATTTTATCCATTTCTAAGCAAACATTACTAGAAAGTTGTGTGCTTAAATCGACTCTATGATTTAATGAATTATTTATTTAATTAATTTTTAACAACAATGAAACATAAATAAAATACTCACAAAAATCGGTCTTTCCAAAATGGCTCTGTTTTTTAATCCATTCCTCTAATATATCGATGGCTTCGTTTATCCTGGCTGGTGTGTTCAAATTGTATTGTTCCCGAACGAATTTCATAGTGTCATCCCTGTATTCTAACATAGGGTTTTTTGGTATAATCTCCATAATTACAGACGGGCACAGATAATATTATAATATAATAATATACAAGTACAAGTAACTGACACCACCACGAGTTCAAGAGTGACTGTGCCTTCGACGTTCTATATGATACATCCATACTATCTATACTAATATTATAAATGCGAAAGTAACTCTGTCTGTCTGTCTGTTACTCAATCACGCCTAAACTACTGAACCAATTTTCATGAAATTTGGTATGGAGATATTTTGATACCCGAGAAAGGACATAGGCTACTTTTCATCCCGGGAAAATGACGCAATCCCGGAAATCCCACGGGAACGGGAACTATGCGGGTTTTTCTTTGAATGCGCGGGCGAAGCCGCGGGCGGAAAGCTAGTTATACATATGTGTCATAGTTTTGTTTTTGAAGTGAAAACTTCTTTAGCGGCGTTGAGCACTTTTTCTGTAATGGGTATAAAATCTTAAACTCGCGTCAGGACACGTGACCTGATCGAAAAAGCGTAAGACGGATGGAGAGAACTCAACGTTAATAATCAAGTATTCACTTCTGCCGGCATTCCCGGAGTGCAACCCGTCTTTTTTTTAAACGATCTTTACTATTGTGTGACGTAGTTTTTGTTAGATGAAGATAGATGAGGAAATTTTATATACAGGGTGTCCCACCATTGGTAATTGGTATACTAAGCTCAAAGGAGGTTATAGTTTTCCATACGCAGTACGTAAAAAATACTTATAAAATTCCATACGCATTTTTTTTCAAATAGATGAATTCTTAAAACTCTCTGTGTAGACCCCTTACAAGCAACACGCCCAACTTTGCCACCCGCACGTGAGGTTTCTTTTAAGATTATGTTTTCATTGATAAAATGTTCACATTAGCGAAGCGGTATATGCCGGCTGCGCGAAAATAGAGAAGAAAACATGGATTTTAAGGATAAATTTAGCAAAAAAATTTTTACGTAATTTTTTTGTCTAAGTATTTTTTACGTGATCAGTGTATGCTAAACTACGTCTTCACGCTTAGTATACCGTGAGTGGACACCCTGTATATTGTTTAAGAAATTAAATAGGTAATTTCTATTTCTATTTTTTCAAAGTTGCTATTTAGATTTTTTTTGAAATAAACACAGAATTAATTTGTTACAAAGAATTTTGTGATTAAAACATGAATAAACATAAGAATTATTAATCGTTTTAATAGTTTTATAAGCTTAATCTCGTGAGTAAACTTTATTTTGAAGAAGCATTTTTAAATAAAGTTTCTTTTTTCATTGCTGAATAGAAAAATAATAATCTCTTATGATTTATGAATATTAATAGATTATTTTATTCGCAATTAATAATAATTACTGGATATGGTCATAACATTGAATTATAAATTGAGTTTTGAGATTTGAGTTTGAGTTTGAGTTTGAATATTTATGGAAAATTTAATTTCAAATCATGAAAAGGAGAATGCCCATTTTTGGTACAGATTTGTCTCATGCATCAAGATAACAATACTATTAAAAAAATCTCGGCAATTTAGAGGCCTTCTTACCATCGGAAAATATATTTTGAACAGGGAATGTTTTGTAAAATCTAATTAGACATGTAATTGTTTAGATCCATTACCATAGATTTAGTATCCATTAGGTACCGCTTGGGTACCGCTTACATATTCTGTACATAGTGTTGCTATGGCAACACTATGTTCAGATGTAAGCGGTAACTATTATTACATTTACTATGGTAAATAGTTAAGTGTAATAATATCGATTATTGTTTTCATTGAATTACAAAAAAATCAATTAACATAAAATCACTCTTTAAGGTGTTGTTTATACACTGTAGGTTGTTTTAACATAGATAGTGAAGTAAAATACTTGATTCCATGCAAAAAATGTTTCTTAGAACAATCTGACAAAAAGGAAGGCGATTTAGTTATTTGTATCGATCATCGATACAAATAACTAAAGCGATCATTGTTGTGAGCCGAAATGTACTTTTAATAAATATATATAAAAAAAATATTATTATGACATAGCTTGGTAAGTAACCAGTTATTTCTTATTTGTTTCTTTCTTCGAATATGTAGTGAAAAAATGATTCAAACAACAACAACAACAACAACATAATGTAACAAATTAATGTATGAATTCAAATAAAGATTTTATTTATTTATTATTTATTTATTTAACATGTAAACCGAATAAAACAATCTATATGAGCTCTATTGGCATTTTTTTTATCTATATTTAGGTTTTCTTGAAATCCGTCTCAGGAAGATTTCTGGTGCCTACCTACACTAGCCGATGAACAGATAGACTTTGTCTGAAAGCGCTCTTCGCATAGATTAAATATGTTAAACGAAAAATAACCTTCAGACGAATAAATACTTACTACCTAAATCACACATAAACCTTACTAAATCGGGGTTATTTAAGTTTTGAGGTTATTTCACATTTTTCTCAATATCTTGAAAACCCCTGTTTTTATCACAAAAAAATCAATTGGTAAAAATCTTATGAATATCGAAGAACTCTCCAAAACCACTCTGGCATTGACGCAACACTGTACTGTGGTCCATACTTTCATGGGCATTCTCCTTTGTAGTTTTTAATATTTTTTAAATTCTAATTTTTCCGTGATATCTATAAAACTAAGTAAAACGGAAATTTTTCATTGAATCATCATAATAATTAGACTGTTGATTGTAAACTAAAACCACTGACCATGGAAAATAATGCATAAACAGATCTCTACGATGTAATATAAAAGTATGTGTAAGTATGTGAATTATTTTATCAACAAAAAATATTAAAAAAAACCCAGAGCAATCTATAATTTTTTTGTCAAAATAGTGTGGTTTGGTTGTCTCAAGAATCAATTTGATGTAATTATCACAATGATAATATGAAAAATACTACACGAAGAAATGTTATTTTGTGTTGACTTAGTGTGATGTGCAATATAATATATTTATGTAATGTAGTTAGTTAGGTTAAACTATTTATATGAGTTTTAAAATTGATGTGATTAGCGTTAATAGAACTGTATCTATGCATTTTTGTATCCTTAATCTACTTGATTTATATGAAACTAGGTTTCCGCCCGCGGCTTCGCCCGCGCAGTCAAAGAAAAACCCGCATAGTTCCCGTTCCCGTGGGATTTCCGGGATTGCGTCATTTTCCCGGGATAAAAAGTAGCCTATGTCCTTTCTCGGGTATCAAAATATTATCTCCATACCAAATTTCATGAAAATTGGTTCAGTAGTTAGGCGTGATTGAGTAACAGACAGACAGACAGAGTTACTTTCGCATTTATAATATTAGTTTGGATAATGTAATGCAATAAGGAAACCAGTTGCATAGGAAGTATATACCGACATTCATAATATACTAGTAAACAAAGAAATATACCCAAATGTTTGTGTATAGATATATAGAAGTTTTATGTTGGACAACTGAATCAATTTTGATTAAACTTTCAATGATACGTAATTGAAATGAATGAAGCAACGAATGAAGTCAATATAAAAACAACATTCGCAATACTAGCAATTGTTTCTTAAATAATATGTAGTATAATGTAAGATACATATGAACATACAGATTGCTAGTTTTCCGCCAGCGGCTTCACCCGAATAGTTCCCGTTCCCGTGGGATTTCTAGAAAAAAACCTATCCCATGTCCTTTCTCAGGTCTCAAGCTATCTCTGTACCAAATTTGAAGTAGATCCATGCAGTGCTTTTTGAGTTTAGCCCGGTCATAGGTATATACAAACAAACATACAAAAATTACAATTCTTACCTAGGTAATTAAAATTTACTTGTGTATCTCATTTAAGTTGGTATGTATGATCTGTTGATGAATTATTAGGTATCTATTTGTTATTTTAAAACGATCAAAACTAGGCTAATTGTGCATCCATACTAATATATTATTATAAATGCGAAAGTCTGTATATATAATATATATATATATATATATTATTATAAATGCGAAAGTAACTCTGTCTGTCTGTCTGTTACTCTATCTAAATTTGGTATGGAGATATTTTGATACCCGAGAAAGGACATAGGCTACTTTTTATCCCGGGAAAATGACGCAATCCCGGAAATCCCACGGGAACGGGAACTATGCGGGTGTTTCTTTGACTGCGCGGGCGAAGCCGCGGGCGGAAACCTAGTTATGAATAAAATAACATGTTTTTAATAATAAGTAAACACTCATAAGTTATACCTATATAAACAAACTAAAACAACAAAAAAACCGGTTTAATTCGGTATTTATTGGTAGAACTTATTTATTACGCATTAAGTAAATAAAACGTTCTATTTATTTAGATTACCTAAATTATCGCCCTACATTCTTTAGATGTAAGTTGAGGTCTCTAGATTTTTCTCAATAAAGCTACATTTTCCTTATTTATCAAACCTAAATTATAAACTGTATGTTAAAGCTAAATTTTTAATACAAAAATAATATTCCAAATTATCGTATTATGAATTAAAAAAAAAATACAGATAAAAATTCTTATAAAGCTAGAAAAATAGGTAGTAAAAAATATGTTATACGGTCTAGCACAAATCACATTTTACATTAATTAAAGGATTATAAGTAATTGCTTGATGTAAATAATTATTGTTTACATCGAGTTTAATAAATAACAATAAGCTTACGGTTCCGTAACAATATCATCATCATCAGCCCATATACGATCGCACTGCTGCGAAACGGGCCTCCTATGATGGTACAGGCGATATTAAATTGCAGCCATTTTAGGGGGTTGACCTAGGTATATTGAGATGCCCAGTATACCACGTAAAAACTTGTTTTTGCATCCTAAAACTGTTTTCAAAATACATTTAATTGGATTGTCGCAACTCGCAAGTTTCATAATTATTAGGGTTCAAAAAATTCAAATTACTAATCACAATAATATAACGTTATAAAATACATAAAAAAAAAGTTCAAGTTTTAAAAAAATGTAACATGGAAAATTTGTAGAGAATTTAATTCTCTACAATATTGATAATTAATCAAAATGGTGAAGAAATTCGATTTTTACAAAGAAAGTTTTCCCATTGGACCATCGGATCGGAACGATGAAATAGAGAATGTTTAGTTATAACTTTATTTATAACTAGGTAGTTGTACCCCGCGATTTTAGCGTCAGTGCTCCGCTCCTGTTGGTCTAAACGTGATAATAGGGGATGGCAATCTAACACCGAAATAATTTTTCAAATAGAAACAGTGGTTCCTGAGATTAGCGCGTTCAAACAAGCAAACTCTTCAGCTTTATAATTTTATATACCTAGTACCTGTAGATCTATTCTTCATAATTAGATATCAGTGCGTTTTGCTAGTCTCAATAGAAATCGAATACAGTGATTGAAATACGGTAACTTGATCCATTGTTCCTTAAATCAATATAAAATTGGACATACGGTACCTCATAGTCGTAGGTATTATATTATCATACGTGGGTTGAGCTTGAGCTGCTCCAATAAAAAGTGGTCACTGTGTGCGTAGTATTTGATACTAAATAATTATACAGATAAACTCAGAAATCAATCGCATATACGAGTGACCTTTTAGTTTGTATAAAATCATCGCTAGTGAACTATTTATTTTTGATATGATAAAATTATATAATTGCCCAATTTAATATGACCTTAATATTTTCAATGTTTCATTTTAATTGCATGTGTTTTAACATAAATTCACAAGGGATTTTATAAGCTTTAAATATGATCTATAATCTATATGATCACGGTTTCTGAGATACACCCTGGAGACAGAGTACAGACAGACAGCGGCTTAGTAATAGGGTCCCGTTTTACCCTTTGGGTACGGAACCCTAAAAAAACAATTCACTTAGTAATCTTATTATGTCGATGACGAAATCGGAGGAGATTCTAAATAAACATTTCTATAGGTATCAGAACTGCAATTTTATACCTACTCCTTATTATTATTATTAATTTTTTCCCTATCTAGTCTATTTACATTAGCAACAAAGTAGACGTCTATTATAAAATATAATTGTTCACATTATCTTGTTACCATGAATACACACATACCTACCTTTTACACGCAATTTTGCATTTTTTTATTGTAAATAGGGAAACGCTTGACCACAATCTCGCCTGATGGAAAGCTAAGATGTGGTCTAAGATGGTACGCGCTTCCCTAATAGGTACCCGTTCACCCTACGCTTGCATGCTAATGCTGATGCATTGTACTGGTGGTTTAATACAGTAAATAAATAAATACATATTATAATAGAGCAGAGTTGACTATTTACCTTAGACTTTTCCAAATATAAGTAAAAGAACATTTCGTGTAGTTTGTTCTAATCTTTAATCACTACATAGTATAAAACAAAGTCGCTTTCTCTGTCCCTATGTCCCTTTGTATGTATAAATCTTTTAAACTACGCAACGGTTTTTGATGCGGTTTTTAAATAGATAGAGTGATTCAAGAGGAAGGTTTTAGTATATAATAAGCTATTATGACCGTCACCATGAAAATGGAAAGGAAAGAGAGAGAGAGAGAGAGAGAGAGAGAGATAGATTTCAAACAATTAGTGCTTTAATAATAATAATAATAAACCCGCAGGACACCTTGTGGCGTGGTGTCGGGGAGTAGCGACCCCGCGGGAACCGAGTGCTCCCGGGGGAGGCCCCTGTCTTCATCTCCGGCTTGCCTTCACCGGCCGGTCGGAGTGAAGCCTGACGAGGACAGGACCCCCACCTCTGGCTTGCCTTAACCGGCCGGCCAGAGTGGAGTCGCGAGAGCTTTTAGCTCGAAGGGTGGATGCGAATCGTAAGTGGCGAGTGGGCACGTGATGCTGGACCCTCAGGGAGCGCGTGATCGTAGTTTAAAGTCCAGGGACGCCTCTCCATCCTTAGCTGCTCACAATATGTTGCCCCCTTGTCGCACTATTGCAGCGACTTATTTCGGGGGCCCATACAGTGAGAGGGCGAGTCACCACCTGCCAACATATTTTTACTTTCTTTTAGTAGAAAGGCAGGTGCCATAGTTTCCTATAGTCCCCAGTACCAGTCCATTTAGCATCCCAATCCATAGCCCAATTATTAAATTTCCATACCCTGCAATAGTCCTACATCGGCCGCGGACTGCCTAGGGCTATATCTCTATAGTGCAGTCATGGGCAGGCTGCGGCTGGTGTCCCACAACACATTAAAATTCTCGAAAGGGCCTCTGCGTGTTGGATCCGTGTCCCCACATAAGCCTTCCAAAGATCCGGGTACCGTCCTTCTGGTGGTACCCGAGTATTATGGAAATGAGAAACATAATAATAATAATAAATCATTTATTTGCACCATTAGATAAATCTTACAAAAATTTAATGACCCAGGCTCCTAATATAGTTGTAAACTGTTTTTCAGGAGCCTGTGTTCACACTAATTTATATTACACTGTTACAATGGCGTATGTACACGAATTTATTCAGCTTTAGACATAATTTATTATAATATTATTTGTTACATTTCAACATTTGTTCATTATACATTATTATTGATTACCTATTTAATAATTATGCATGCATTAAAATAAAAAAATAAAAAATAAAAAATAAAAATAGTTTATAATTCACTCGGTTAACCCTAGTGTGTGGACGTAAAACATGATATGGTGTGTATGTGTGAGAGTGTTGTATGAGAGTGTAGTGTTGGAGTGTAGTGTGTGAATGACTTTATTAGAGAAAAGAACTGTCCTAGTTAATAGAGTAAACGTTCAGTATTTACATAATCAAAAGTAGAGAGCCAGTTTTTAATTTTAGATTTTATTTGGTAATTTGTACACCTAGTTACATTCTGGTAATTATTAAGGGCATTGTACACTTTAGGAGCCAAATGTTTATACTGTCTGTTAGCAAATTTACTCTTAGCCATCGGTACAGGGACGACTATTCTCCTGTTGAATTTCTTGATGCTGTTAAATGAGCATTGTCGATGGAAACGTCTAATACATTTATAAATAAACAATTTCCTAGCACTAAGTACCATAGTCCTCTCATACAAGAGGGCGGTTGGGTAGCGAAACGATTCTTTGATGGCTACTTTCAGCAAGGCCCTCTGAGCTCGTTCAATTTCTATGAAATGGCTTTTTGCAGCTCCACCCCAAGCAGTTAAACAGTAGAACAATAGAGATTCACCTAAGGCCTTATAAATCTGCAAAATTAGGTTTAAGTTAGCAAAAGTCCTCAATGTCTTAAAAATAAACAGCAACCGCCGGATTCTCATTGACACGTGCGCTATTTGGAGCTTCCAATTGAGCTTGTCATCGAGAATTATTCCTAAGTACTTAATCTGCGTAGCCCTGCTTATGGATGGACACATGCATTGCGATTGGAAACTATGAGAACTACGATTGCAGGGAAACACATGTAATTTGAGCGACTTATTTACTGGTTCTAAAGCGGAAGTTTTGCTGAAGCAGAGGTAATTAGTTTTAGCGCAGTTAAGACTTAAGAGGCTATCTTCAAGCCATGCCGTTACTTCACCGAGACCACATTCTGTACCTTCAAATAGTTGTTTCCACGTATTGGCCTTAAATATTATGACTGTGTCATCGGCAAACATGGTGATTTCGCCGCCGTTTAGTTTGAGCTTACATAATTTGTTTACATAGACAAGAAAAAGTGTAGGTCCTAATGTACTTCCCTGGGGGACTCCATACAAGCAATGTTCTTCCGTACTTAAAGAGCCTTCCAAACGAACAACTTGAGATCTATTAGATAGATAGTCTCGGAACCAGTCAAGAGTAACACCTCTTACTCCCGAATTTTCCAACCTGGCCAAGAGTATCGGAATTGAGACGGTGTCAAACGCTTTCTTTAGGTCTAGGAAGACACCCAAGCACTTATAGCCATCATCTAGATTTGAAGAAATTAAAGTAGTGAGTCTCAGAGTGGCATCTTCAGTGGATTTTCCACACCTAAAGCCAAACTGATGGTTATGCAGTAGATTTTTCTTTTCCAAAAAGCTCATAAGTCTCCTGTTAACGCATTTCTCTAACACCTTAGAAAGGGTACATAATAAGGAAATTGGCCTATAATTTGTCGGTGAGAGTTTATTACCTGATTTATAAATTGGAGTGACTATCGCCTTTTTAAAGATATGCGGAAAGATTCCAGTTGAAAAGCTTTTATTGCATAGGTGAGATATGGGCGCGGATAAATAATTTCTGAAATTCTTGAAAATAAATGTTGGTATTAAGTCATGACCGGAAGCACTCGTTATATTTATATTTGCAAGGATGGTTTGTATTTCGAGGTGATTAGTTGGAGTAAGCACGAAGGAGTCAAGAGGTGGCTCCTTATTTTTAGATTTAGAAGCCAATTTCTCTTCTGTTTCATTAAGGGAAGCTAGAGTAGTCTTTGCAAGTTCACCTCCTACTGATACAAAGTAATTGTTTATTTCAGCCAAGGCATCATGCTTATTGGGTTTAATATTCAAGAGGTCAGCATTGGGTACTTTACAAGGCTTTATGTTACAAGACTCTTTGATAATGTTCCAGACCTTCTTTGCGTTACCATTGTTTTTCTCCAACTCAGCTTTATAATACGCTATTTTAACATTTTTTATTATTTTGTTACACACATTCCTATATTTTTTGTATTCGTTAAGGGAGTCGCTATTCATGGATATTTTTAGTTTTTTGTGTAATTTATCTCTTTTTCTAATGCATCTTATCAAACCTTGGGTTATCCACGGCTTAATAGGTTTCTTTCGATTGGGAATTTTCTTCAGGACTTTACAACTATCAAGTACTTCCCGTATCTTATTTAAGATGAATTCTAATATCTGGTTTGGGTCTTCAATTGTGTATATCTCAGACCAGTTTATATGTTTGAAGCGTTCTAAAAGGAGATCATTATTATAAACCGTGGTGTAACGAGGTACGTTATTTTTTGTAATTTTATTCATATTCATTAACAAGAGTATAGGGGCATGGTCAGTAAGAGGATCAAATACAACTGTTTTACATTCATTTTTGCTGCGAACCATGAAATGGTCAATACAGGAGTTCACTCGTGTAGGCCTGTTAATACCTTGCCTTAATCCATAGTAATGCATCAAGTTCAGATAATCACATGTATGACCGGTGATACTACCAGGCAATAAGTCAAGATTGACATCTCCAGTCAAAATAATATTATTAGTTCGCATAGTGCCTAATATTTGATTTAGGTCTTCAATATATTTAGCTGGATTTGAGCTAGGGGATCGGTAAGAACAAATAAGTGTAGTACTGTTTTTTGCAAGAGATACGCTTAAACACGAGCCACCATCCACTATTGGTTCAGAGAAAGAGTAATCAAGATTATCCTTGATATATACAATTACACCGTCATTTTGGTTATGGCTTCTTTGTGTTTGGATAGAGGAATACGAATCAATAGATGGTATGATACTGTTTTTATCTATCCAACACTCAGTCAGTACCACAATATCAATATTGGCGTTTAGACATGACATGAAGAATACAAGAATATCAAAATTTTTAGAGATACTTCGTATGTTAACCGTCAGTACAATCAGGGAATTTTTAGTAAAACAAGCATTAAATTTGTCCGTATATTCAGATGGACTGGATAGTTGATGACATTCTATTTCACAAATTTCTTCCAATTCAGATAAAATTATATTATTATTTAAAGAATCGAATTTGAAAAACGGATAGTAGGTTGTCACATTTTAAAAGACTTGCATATTCATTTGTAGAAGTACGACACAACAAACTTGGCCAATGAACTATGATGAAATGGAAAAACATAATGTCCACATATTGGAACAGTTGGCTCTCATCTCTGAACGGATATGAATGAAGGGTAAATGAGTGAGTAATGTGCTTAAATTTATTTGATTTTGTAGCATGTATGTGTATTAGAGTGGATAGTAACAATAATTGTGTTGAATATAATATATTATTACAATTACATTTAAAAACATGGTTAAAAGTATATAAAGTAAAAGTTCTAATATTGTACAAATCAGAAACAAAATTTATGAGATTTGCTAGTCATAGGGGGGCGTCGTTCATCCCTCTTAGCTGGGCTTCATCCTTGATAAGAATGTGTTGAGCGCCATCGGTCTTTCTGAGGAAGATCCTACCATTCGAAGTCCAACAAAATTTGTAGTTGCGATTTTTTGCAAAAATCCGAGTTAAATAAAATAATTTTCTTGATTTCGGTGTGAGACTTTCTGTTATATAGATGGGCACGTTCGGACCAGGGAAATCAAGATTATGAGAACTGAATTTATTATTTGGGTTCTTTTTATTATAATCCTTGACCTTAGCTAGGAGATTGTTTTTTATTGAAGACGAGGAAAAATCAACAAGTACAGTATGCATAGCTGATTGGGGGTTATGTTTATTGTAGATTCTCACGGTTTCCTTTATGTCTGCTCGTTGTATGGGCACGTCCAAAGATTTGCACGTTTTAGTGACTATTGATGCGAGGTCCGGGTTCGTTTCGATGGCTTTAGAAGGGATGTTTCGTAGTTCAATCATATTTGATTTCTGCGTTCTTTGAATAGTTTCAATTATAGTTTCAATTAATAAATAATGTTATTGTACGTATGCACTATACAGCACGCATTATCAAAATTCAGCTAGTCCACCGGTTTTATTTAAGGGATCCCCAATATTTTGGAGTATACAGAGGAATAAAGAGATTTTTTTTTTATATTTATTCAGATTTATTTTGATTTACCTACCCACTGAACGTATAAAGAATAACATAGTTATATAATAGAATAACATAATTTTAAACAGTTAACATTTTATTTATTTTATAGCGTATTTTCTTTCTTTATCGGATAAATTTATTTATTCTTTACATTGATTATTTATTGTTAGTTAATCCATACTTTAATATTATAAATGCGAAAGTAACTCTGTCTGTCTGTCTGTCTGTTACTCAATCACGCCTAAACTACTGAACCAATTTGCATGAAATTTGGTATGGAGATATTTTGATACCCGAGAAAGGACATAGGCTACCTTTTATTGCGAAATATGTACCACGGCCGAAGCCGGGGCGGGCCACTATATAAAAATAATTTTGATTTTCGTACATGTCAATCATTAGTTGTCAATCCTGTCAAATACGGTTGAATACGGTCAAAATATTGTTTGACATTCATGCGTTCAAAAATATATTTTGTGTAAAATAATTAAAAAGTAAAAAGGGTGAATAAACTATTGTCTGTATTTTTTTTAAATCAATTATTGAAAAGTGCAATTAAAGCAGATACATAAAAATTCCTCAAATATTTGTGTTTACGCGTGCTTCAGAAATTGATAAGGTATTTTCGGTGAGGAAACTAA
>CAJQZM010035754.1:0-26135 GCA_907164665.1 Colias nastes | reverse complement strand
AACATATACAGGAGACTGTGACCCATCTGTTTTGTTTTTAAGGTTAGGTATATCGAGATCTATTTGGGGGTCATAATATTATTGATAAGTAGAGTTTATGTTTTAATACAGTGTGATTTTAAATTATTTTAATAAATAACAATAAGTTTATTGACTATTATATGAAGTCAAAAGTAGATAGCATTAAAATTTATTTTTATTAAGCTCAGTGATTATAATCGTTTCTTTTACTGTTGAATGTGAGTTTAATAAAATTTTATAGTAGAAACTGTCTTTTTTATTTTTTCCCTTTAATATTGGTTTGTTCCGTGTTTGTTCGTACGACATATCTACTTGAACGAATGTATTGTTGTTGCAATACATTCGTTCAAGTATGTCGTACGTATTTAATTGATGACTGTAACAGATCACTATACACAAGGCATTTATATACACGTCTTACTATAAAATTAGAAACAATTAACTCATTCAGTTCCTGCGGGATTGAAGCGGTTTTAACTACTTAGTTATATAGGGTGTTTGGTAATGCTATATCATGATCGCAATTGTACGTGTGCGTGTATTTCTTATCATTTTAATACCTACTTAGTAGGTAAGTACTTTAATTACAGAGAGAATATTAATATTTTATGAAAAAAGGCGATATCGTTCATCTCTTATCTTCTTAATCGCGTCTATTCTTCTAACCTCGTATGTTGGCAAAGTCAGAAGAACATAATATTATAAGACGCTAGAATCTATAGGTATGGTTAAAATTTGTCCTTCCTTTATGTTAAGACCCGCCTCTTAGGTACAGTGGTTAACGCGTGAGCGTAGATGTGGTAGAACCAAGGGGTCCTGGGTTCGATTCCCGTTGGAGAAGAAAAAAATAAAGGTCTCGGTCTGCAAGGACAAAGAAGGCTGATCACCTAATTGTCCCTAAATAAAATCGATCAGTGAAACAGATGTATGCAGTATGCACAATGCATCAGCCACTGACACAGGACTTAAATTGTCAAGACAAAAAACTTCCGCAACAAATTAGCCTTTTCAATGTGGTTAATAGAAGTCTAAAAACATTTAAACTAGATTGCAATGTCTGTGTTTATTATGTCTATACATTCGAGTCTGAGTTGACTTGGAAAGACGCCCAAGTATTGAGAATGTGTTGATAGATAAATATTAGTGACACTGTATTATCTAAATTCTAAACGCTTAACGTCATACATTTTTTGAGGTAATTAACTAGTGTTTAATGTTTATGTATGATATACTTTCTAATAAATGTATTGTTAATTTATTTTACTAATTAGACGGACTTAGTTACCTACTTATAAAAAAAAGACATGAGATTACGTAGTTACCTATATCATCGTCAAAATATAATTTTATATTCATTAATTTTGTTCCGTTGAATCTGAGTTTAAGTTATATTAAACTGGTAGGAATATCAAAACAAATTTTAACACTAGGCATAATAATAACTACTGTTTCTTATAGAACCTAGCCTAATAATCCTAAATCTAAAATCACAGAAAAATTGCTTTTCAAATAAGTATGATAAGACTTGAGTATCCGAACAACCTGTATACGCGTTAATTACCTACCCACTTTTGTAGACGAATAATTACAATCTCAATAATTAATGACAAGTGCATGTAAACAGTGTTGGTGTGTGGTAGTGAAGTGTTGAGAAATATGTATTTAAACGGAATTGCAGATTTCTTTACACGCCATAGGGAATGTCTTGAAAGGGTAAGTCGGTCACGGTATGGTTCTCTAATTGATGATAACGTAGGTTATGATAAGCAAATAAATACGTGTAGGTATGTATTATCAATAATGCATCCTATTATTATTGTATAGTATTATTTATAAACATAATTCATTGCATTTCAAAGTATTTTGTTACGGTGATAGAAAATTATAGGTAGGTTAGGTAAACCTTCATGTTTTTTTTCTTCATATTGGTAAATTATTGTAGAAATTAATGAATAGAATAGGTATATCGTGTTCCTTTAACATATCCTACATCAACATTAAAAATTACTTACATGGTTTTTGATGACTAGTCTTCACATTTCTTATTGCTAGTTTTAAAACTCTAAACTCCATTAGTTATGGTTTTAGGTTAGTAGGATCAAATTTTTCATAATTTTTATCACTGAATCTTAAATAAAATTTTAAAATCCTACAAACTAGTGGCTACTGGTTAGATCATACTAAATTGAACAATTTCAATTTTTGAAGTGAAAACTTCTTTAGCGGCGTTGGGTATAAAATCTTAAACTCGCGTCAGGACACGTGGCCTGATCGAAAAAGCGTAAGACGGATTTTTTTTTTTAGCCCTTATATTCCATGCGTAAGACGGATACCATTCCAAAATATCAAACATGCTGAACGTTAATAATCAAGTTTTCACTTCTGCCGGCACTCCCGGAGTGCAACCCGTCTTTTTTTTTTTCAGTAGATAGTCGTCGTCGAATCATAGACAAAATATTTTCCTTTCGATTTCAATCCACATTTTTTTTATTTGTTCAATAGTCGCAGGTATCTTTAACATTCTTAATTTAAAAACCGTTTTTTCGTCGAATCATAATAGTTATAGACAAAATAAAAATCCTTTCCATTGCAATCCACATCGAATTGTACCTACCATTGAAAATGTGAGTTTTTCTCTTAAAGATAATTTTGATTATTTATTATTATTCAGTTCTTTAACAATAGCGGCCTTAGAGCATTAAACCAATAGCGGCAATACCGAAACTAAATGGCACATTTAAAAAAAATATAACGACTTCATAGGTACGTACATACGTCATAATTTTCAATGTTTATTTTTGTTCACAATGTCGTCTAAATCAGCGCGCCAAGTCGTTCAATATAATAAGTGACTCTTGTTTTAGATTCGGGAACATTAACACTTGTTGTGTGAAAATGTTACGGAAATATAGTTTTACGTTTATTTCTATATTGATCAACCCAGATTATTATGAAATTAGCTATCAAGAGAATTATTAAAAGTGCTGTATAATTTATGAGTGCAGTGAACCTAAATTAAAAAAGAAATGATATTGTTATGATTAAAACATTCACTTTAATCTTAATTCAAATAAATTGTGCAGACTGCAGTTCTTACAGGCACGTAATAATAAGTGGTGGCCTAAGTTCTTAAATGGCTAGATATCACTCAGCCAGCTAATTAAACGACGGCGTTTATTAGACCCTAGGGCTTTGGCTAATTAAGCTAATTCGCTATGACATAATATCTTACAAATTACTAGAATAAGCACTTACCTATTTAGATACTTTGATCCCACGTATTATGGATATCTGAAACCAACTTCCTCAAGCGGTGTTTCCAAACGGATACGATTTTGAGACCTTGAAGAAAAGTCTCATCTTTCGAAGCATCTTTCCTTTAAAAATTGGCAACAACGTGTCTTTACAACTATAAATAAAGAAAATTTCCAACAAAATACAGCACAATAAATGCAAAAAATGTTTGAGACTTCTGGATCTTAGTAAACCTACCTATACCTATTTAAAAATCGATACATTTACTGCAATATTTTTTTTATTGATATCAGCGTCATTGAACGATTTCTTTATAAAATATTACGTCTAACACATATAATTTAAATACAAAAAATATAAATAACTTACTATGTAAGTAGTTACTGAAAAACAAGATAATATATTTAAAGTAATTTAGTTAGTGAAATAAATTGCAATACTTTTATAACAATTGGTAACAATCCTTTAAAGATAAATACAATATTGACAACTAAAAAGCATTAAAAAGCAATATTTATGAGCAATTAATTGCTAAATGTATCAATCTATCTAAGTATCAATATAATTTATGATTACATATTGGAATTTGAAGGAGTTTTACTTATTTATCACTCACTTTCCAACCATATTCATAGCACTATAATCGTTAAATTATCTTATTCCACCTTTAATACTATCGTACCTAGTTCTATAAATATTAAATATGTAAGCTGTTACAAAGGCAATTATGAAAATAATATCTCTACTTTCTCCTCGCTAATCTACGCGTCTGATCCAATTTTAAATGTCAGATAGATAATTGTGCAACATAACTACCTACTGGCTGCAGATCAAAAGTTCTAGCGACTGTCTCTTGAAGAAACTAATTCAGTTCTCGCCTATTGACGGAACCAACACGTTTCACAATTGGCGCCAAAACTCACGCGCGGCGTGCCTACGCGGTTTTTTTTTTAATTTGTGCATTGTTGTTTTAATTGGCAAAGGAACGGTGATATTGTGAAGTTTATGTGATTGAGTGATTTTTTTTTTATTATTAAAAACAATGGAAAGGAAAAGGTGATTTATGATAATGTCATGCACATTTTCACATAAAAATTAAATTTTAATAAAATTATAAGATTTTCGAATAAATCTTATGTAATTGGTTTGTACTTGTAACAGTATTGTTTACTTATATATTTTTTTTTCAAATTGGCATGTTATTTTGGAAACTCATTCTGTTTCATTATCATTTTTCATCTCAATTCCTCGTCATTTACTTTATTAATTCATATTCATTCATTCGAAATTCAAATTGAAAATTTAAATTAACCTATCTTGCATTCACTAATTAATTTTATTCAAAATATACCTATCAATTTAAAATTTATAATTTACTAGCGACCCGCCCCGGCTTCGCACGGGTGCAATGCTGATACTAAATACACTACAGAAAAACTGTGAACGTTGTATATAAAAACATAGCGGCCCGCTCCGGCTTCGCAAGGGTATAAAATATATAGCCGGGCGGCCGGCCGGTACCGCCGCAAACGCTACGTCCCGCAATTTTTAAATCTGTAATATCTTCGAAAATATTCACTTAAATCATACGGTGTAAAGGGCCATATAGATCTATATTAAATGAACAATGTATTCAAGGTATTTAATTGGTTAAGGATTAATGCTGTATTGGTTAAAATCGCTTCGAAAATTAGCCATTATTTGTCGTAAAAAGTAAATGACAAAAAAAAAAGTTATTGTGGGTTATCCATAAGAGATAGACATATACCATCGCGGACTTTTCTGTAGACCTTTTCAATGTGTATAATACTTAGTACATTATTTTGATAAAACTCGTAGGGTTCAGCCTGCGTTTGCAATGTAAGCGGAAAAAATGTAATTTTTTACGACATCACATTAGAAACCTAAAAAATAACAGTACTTCTCCACTATTTGATGGATGTTATTATACATATAAACCTTCCTCTTGAATCACTCTATCTATTAAAAAAAACCGTATCAAAATCCGTTGCGTAGTTTCAAAGATTTAAGCGTACAAAGGGACATAGGGACATAGGGACACAGAAAGCGACTTTGTTTTATACTATGTAGTGATAAACAACTAGCTTACCGCCCGCGGCTTCGCCCGCTTTGTCTAAAACCTAATAAATTATATACTAAAACCTTCCTCTTGAATCACTCTATCTATTAAAAAAAACCGCATCAAAATCTGTTGCGTAGTTTTAAAGATTTAAGCATACAAAGGGACATAGGGACAGAGAAAGCGACTTTGTTTTATACTATGTAGTGATGATAAAAACATTCATCGTTTATCTTATATAATTAGGTCATAGGTGTAGGGTAAACTTTCAAATTGAAAAAGTTTAAGTACCGTTTATAAACAAAAACTAATTATGTTAAAATTTCGTAAACATTGATAACGACTTGGCACACCGCGAGATCTTACGCGACGAATGCTGAGAGACAAGCCTTTAGTTTCTGTGATCTGTGGAGACAAGATAATATTATATTTGTATAATAAGAATAAACCTAAAATCTTTTTAAAATAATAGATGATAAAATGGAACACCGGTCTTCTAGACTCAACACACTCATTATAAATAATGTTTTTTTTTATAGTGCTAGATGTATTGTCCTATTTCTTAATCAAAAAATTAAAATGAAAGTTATTTAATAAAGCTTTTATTTTGATAATAATAAAAACAAAATTTTAATGAAGCGAAATGTTTATAAAGACATCATATTGTTTATGCCATTGATATTAAAAAAAAAACACTTTTTGTTATCTGTGCAAACCATTCCGCGGGAAAACAATGGCGTGCGACTGAATTTCACTTTTCACTTTCAGCATCTAATCACGTTCACGAATAACCTAACCACAATCGCAAGCGATATTAATTTTCAAGCTTATAACAAACTAGCGTCATCAAAATGTTCCGTCCGAACCTCTTCCGCGGTCTTAGCGTGGACTCCGCTGACTCTGGGGAATACAACCTCGACAGGAGCCGGCGGGCGTCGCTCAGCGCTGAGCAGCGCAGGCGGCTCAGCATGCTGAGGACGTCCAGCATACCGACGCCGCTGTCATCGGTGAGCCACATTTACCATTTGCTAGTCTGCCCGAGAAAATGCTGTAATCAGGTACCATTCAAAATTACTGAAAACTATTTGTGTCTGCTTCTGTGCTTGTAAAGAACTGTACGTAATCTCATTTCTACTGCTGGCCTGTTGGTCAAGGCAAGTTTTCGTTACTTATTAATTTGAAACGAGAAATGGATCTTTACAGTGTTCTTTTGGTTATATGCTCTAAGTTTTTCTGTGCTGTACAATTATAATACTTACCTACTACGACAAACGTTGTTGTCATATAATATCGATAACTTTTCTATACTCTTGTCGTATTTAACAAAAATTCTAACTTAAAATGTGTTGATGCGATGACGCGTGGGTCCGTACTCCGTGTACTATGTAAACAATTTGTATGTACCTATATGTATAGTGTATACATAACGAGGTGTTTATTTATGATCAAAAATATCTTACTATTTTTAATGTGTTCGGTTTGGTACCTACGATAATCACATAGCAAGCGCAGGCATCGTTATGTTTTTTTAATTTAAAAATGATATATTTATATAAGAATATAATATAACCGGTGTATTTAAATAATATAGGTACGTAATATTTAGGTATTAGCAAAATAAACTTACCATGAGCATCCATGAGCTAGTCGCCTTTTAACTGTAGGTAGTCAATTTTCTTATATGAACTTTTTATGAAATAATATAACGATAACATTGAAACAAACGTATAGATACAATAAATTTTACGTAATAGACCATCTCTTACATAAATTGCGAACTTTATTTTAGCCATCAATCAAAAACTTTTATCAAAATAGAAGCGACTTCAAACTTTGTTCATGATAACTATGTCATATAAACATTTCATTTAAATGAGTGTAAGTATCCATTTTGTATAAAATTTGTACTCCTAAAAGTACTTACATTAGAAATATTAGTTACCGTCAAATTGGCCAACATTGCCCACTTTTTATGAATAATTTCAATTTCCGCAAAAAAATTCTATGGCAACGTTAGTATTTTCTGTTAGCATATGTTTTTCTTAGATCGTGTGCATATATTGCTGTAGAAAATTTCATTATTCTTCAACATTTTATTCATTTTTTGTCTGTCTTTGAGGGCGGGTAAAGTTATCTGCACTTGTTGCCAACATTGCCCACGTCGATTTTTGACGTAAATATGACCTCTAGCCAGATTATATTAAAGTCCAATTCAATAATGTTAGTAAAGATGTCGTTTACTTTATATCAAAGCAGTATCATGAAAGGTTCCCGACTTTAGCGGCTGGGCAAAGTAACCCAGGTGTTTTTTCTATTTTTCATACAAATCGCATTTCGCTTTCCAAAAAGCCTAGGGTTGGTACATCTCAGTAAAATGAGCATGACTTCCGATTTCTTTTACTGCAAATATTTCGTAGTAGGATTATGTAGTAGGCAATAAAAAGATAAAAAAAGCAAAACAGAATATTGCTCAGTGACTATTTAATAAAAATAAACATATTTTACATTTCAGTTGTGCTTAAAATTCAGCAATTTAACTTTATTTACCATGGTTCTTTCCGGGAGACCAAATTAAGCTTATTTTTCCGAAATTAACCGAATAGAAGTAATATTATTAAGTATCAAATTATGTGGTAAAATGAAATGTGCCAACCCTAAGCTTTTTTTGATGGTGGGCAATGTTGTCAAATATAGATCCCTACATTATTGGGTAATTTTGCCCACCATTGTAACTTTTGTTTAAAACATCCTTCAGTGGTAATAATAGCATTAAAACACTCTTCTAACATTATTTCATAACATATTATGAGTAATAATTACCTGTGATTTAGCCATCATGCACAAACTATCACTTGAATTTTCACCATTTTTTGCCCGCAAAATCACACATGATATTCGACGAGTTACAACAAGTTGCTGATTTAAGTTAGCGACACACACAATAGGCAGTGTTGTCATACATATAACCTATTTTACACCAAATACTATTAATGTTGCCAAAGTATAAAGGTATTTTTGCAATTTAAAAATTTTCTTAAGAATTGATCTTTGGGCAAAGATACCCTTGTGGGCAATGTTGGCCAATTTGACGGTACTAGCTGTGACCTGCAGTTTTACCCGCAGTGTTCTACTTCTGTTGGTTATAGCGTGATGATATATAGCCTAGCCTTCCTCAATAAATGGGTTATCTAACACCGAAATAATTTTTCAAATCGGACCAGTAGTTCCTGAGATTAGCGCGTTCAAACAAACAAATAAACAAACAAACTCTTCAGCTTTATAATATTAGTATAGATGTAGTTATGTATGAGGAATTTTAATGAAATAATCACATGAGTCGAAAGAAAGGAAGTTCCGAGAAAATCGTATCTAGACTAAATAGAAAAACATAAAAGTTTGGTTAGTGGCGAATTACATATCAAAGCTAATTAATCCTTTTGATGTAGATTTCTCCTTTTACTTTTATATACGTAAATCTAAAAGATGAATGTTAATTAATCAGAAATAATCTAAGACAAAGAAACAGTGAAATAATTGCATACTTATATCAAAGAACTAAATGCGCCCCGTGGTTTTACCCGCATTTATTCGTTGCTCCTGTTCATTCATTGCTCCGCTCCTGCGTGATGATATTATCTATATAATTATAGCCTATATGCCTTCCTTGATAAATGGGCTCTATCTAATACCGAAATAATTTTTCGAATCGGACTAGTTCCTGAGATTAGCGCGTTCAAACAAACAAACTCTTCAGCTTTATAATATTATCCGCTTCCAAGGGTTTTAAAGCAAATCGAGCTATGAAGTATGAACCTATGGTAAAAATTTTGTTCTACTTACACACACGGCAATACTTATATCTACTTACACAAGCAAATCGCATCGTAAGTACAATGCCATAATTGGCCAGAAAATATTCATATTTTTACCATAAAACATATATTTTAGGCTAATTACATGACCGTGAAAGCATTACTACATTTCGTAGTAAATATGCCTGTAAGCCTGTATGGTTTCACTATATTCGGTGGATCATCGGATTTACCGATACACGTAGGTTGTACGGTTTCTGGGTATTATGTGATATTAATCAGCTTGATTGACTGGGTCAGTGTTCATTTGGTTTATTTATACAATGTAAATATACTTGTCTTTTTATTATTATATCATAATACGGTTTTATAGAATTATACGTGCTCTATGTGTATTGCGTACCTATGCGTTATTTATGTCTGTAAACGTGACAATGAAGAATCGTAACATAGGCAACTAAACGCGAACTCTACTTACATTTAGTTTTATATTCTTCTGCCGTTATCATTCTTGCATTTAAATATGTGATAGTTTCTATATTTTTATAAACTAGTAGTAGCTTAATTAATTGCCAACTAGAAAAAATAGCTGCAGATTAATATGTAAATTTAAAATTTTACCGCAGAAATAAAACAACCGGGAATAAAAAGTAATTGACCACTAATACCTCTATTCATTGCAATATTGTCTAATAAACTATAAAGCTCTCAGCCTGTCCACAACACATTAATGATTGACTGGCTGTTGGATGGCCATTGACGTATAACCCAAATACCCAGACTAAACATTTTATCGCCAAGTTAATGCAATCGGTAATAGTTCGACACCTGCAGCGCATAATCGTTATACTGTGACCACCACCACGACTGGTATTTAGCTCACATTATACTATAATAGCTCTAGGACTCATAATTTCAAGAGTTTAATTCTAGGGAAACGTTAATCGAAAAGGAGAATCTACAGAATGATAATTATTATAAGTAACAGACAAAAGATACATCCTGTTTGTTTGTTGTGTTTCTGATATAAGTTTGAATTTGAGTAAAAATAATAGATCGATCATGTACATAAGCTACAGGTATATATCGTTTAAAATATATTTGAGTATATCATGATACATAATATTACGGAAGAAGTTTACTATCAATATTTACATATTGCTTCCAGAGTCCAGATAGGTATAAGAATTTGCAATTTCCGCAATCTGAAATAATTTATTAATACAACAATGGTCCGAGAGCGTTAACTACATAATAATATACTGTACTCCTAGGAAAATGAATAATTTTTCTAGCAAATTTTTATATCGTGAAAAACAAGTGAGAAACATAACACGAGGTTGATATTGCCAAATAAACTGAATTAATACTTTATTATCTTTATGGTCTATTTACAGTACAGGGTAAATAATCATAATTATTAAGAATACATTGATTCTAGTTGGATTGATAGATGATTTAAAGGTAGCAAAGAAATACAATTGGAAATTTCTACAATAATAACGAAAAGAACAGATTCCTTTCTAATCGCCATTTTGCAATCACGACAGTTGGAACTTAAACAAAACGTCAAAAGGAATTGAATGTAAAACCGGGTTGAAGTATACGAACTTTTATAAAAGACGGACTTGCCACAAAAATAAACAAATCGTCAAAGCAGACTTAAAATACGCTAAACGTGAGACAATGGCGCAATAAATCTTCTTAAACTGTTTTCACAGTTGTAACTAACGCTTTCAGTGTAGTAAAAATAGATATAACCTATGTTTTAGTACAGGGGACATTACGAAGATAAAAATTGATTACTTTGATAAAGAAAATTCGTTGCAAACAGACACAAGGTAAATTTTAATAGTTTTCTCGCAAAACACGTAAAAGATCAGTCGAATGAAAATCAAAAGTGATTTAGTGATTGATAGACATGCGAATGATTTTAAAATTATTATGTTTTTGTAAATTTGGCACTTATTTTAATGTTCTAGGCGCATAAATAAAATGTATGAAAAATAAACCGCCCATCTCGGTCTCGCCTGGTTGGACGAGACATATTAGACAATGTCCGCGAACTAAGCAATTAGAAAGAGGATTTTCTAAGTAGGTATGTATGCTATTTGGGTCTAAGATAATTCATTTTTGTAAATCTACCTATTACCTAGGTACTGAGTAAGGACTGTAGTCTGTAAAAATCATCGAACCTGAAGTCTGCAATGCCCTGAAACATTGATAAACAACGTAACATTGAATCGAAGATAATTTTCACTAAACTTTTCACTTCATTTTTGTTAGCGTGTTTTTAGAACTTTATACATCAAGTAATTAATGTATTTTTAGAATGAATATTTTAATAATTAACATCCACGTTATCAGTGGTGGTATTTTTGAAGTTTATTTTATAAGGATTTGCACTTGACCCAAGAATTACTATGACATAGGGACTACAAATTATAGGTTAGATGATATAGGGTAAGACAATTGAAAAACATCAATCACAGCTGTATGTTTTCCAATAAAAAAGATCACTGTACATTAACAACAAAAGAAAAACCGGCTAACAAAATATATATATATAGCAACAAACGTTTGATGTGGAGATTGTCCGCGTCGCGGTCAAAGCGCTCGCTGCCAAAATACCAGTCTCAGAGTCGTCAGACTAGCGAGTAGCGACAAAGATATTTATCGGTCATTGTTCTATAAACGTTTGTAAATACGTAATTAAATATGCCCGGGATGAGCCGTAAATCTTAAGTTCAATCGGATCTGGACTGTGAATGTCTAAACGGGAACTACATTATTATAATTTGTCTTTGTGACAAATTGTAACGTTAGTTTAGCATGAAAACTCTGAGGTTTTCATAAAGTGACAATCTTTGAGTATTGGAATTGTATTACTTTCAGAATTATTGTCTTACTTTTTATGGGGTAAAGATTTTATAGGTAAATGCATGGTAAATGCTAATGCGTAGGTTGCATTAAATAATATGTCATTAGCATATCAAATCTTCCACCAAATCACAAGCCTCTGAAATTCAGAGTAGAGTAAAAACTCTCGGTTTTCGTATTTAAAAATTGCTGATTTATTGCATTCATAAATCATATTATTTTATTTTGGTTCATCTCAAAGACACACCTACTTTGCATCTATTTAAAGATCCCACAAGGACTTTATTAATACAAATCGTAGTTATTTTTAGCATATACTTACGTTTTAAGTATGACTAACATGATACTATTTTGCAATGCTATTGTGTTTTTATTCGAATGGAAAATACTGCGCCATTTTGAGAATCCTGTTAATTTAGATGCGTATGATGCTTTATTTTTAATAGATATTGTAATTGATACTTTTTTTTAATAAATTTGAGACAAAATATAAACCTATAAAACAATTGAATTAAAGAATTGCACAAAAAATGTGAAGTAGTATTCGATAATGATTGAAAAATGGAAGAATGGAAAATGATTTGATTTTCTTCCCTTTATATCAAAATAAATTGTAAATTGTAATTTTTTGTTACCAAATATTAAAACTACATGTCACATACCTACCTTATTAATAAATATCGACATAATTAACATGTAGTTCAAGCTTAAAACCTAGGTATTGTACTAAGGCCTTGTTTACCTAGACGTACGACGCATCAATAAGCGAAGCGTGCTAATTAGATTGTACAGTTATTTTTATAAAGTGTAAACCGCATTAGAAAACGATCAATTTATTTAAATGTACGTAGATGTGCATTCTTTTCTTTATTTAAGAAATATATATAACTAGCTTCCACCCACGACTTTGTACGTGCATCCCCGTTTTTCCCCGTTCCATAAATAAAGTATAACAACGGCTCTTACATCCTTCTTGTACTATTTACTTTGTGAGCACTAGGTACTCAAGTTTATTTTAGGTACCTGAGTGAAAACTAATCTCTTTTTTGGATAAAAATAATAATGTTGTTTGATGAATCTGATATTATAGTTTGTTTATGGTCAACAATCATTGGTTGTAGGTAAGAAGTGAAAATTGAAAAAACATCTCCAGGTTCTTTCTCTACAATCTGAAACAGTTTTAAAACATGAAAACATTTAGAATTTAGATCATTACCGTAAACTCATCCAGTAGTCTTATTTCCAGTGTGGAACGGTGACAACGCTATACCGTATACGAGTCATCTAGTCTAGTGCCATCTCTTTTCCCTTCTGGGATACGTACTGCTTGCTAAACCCGTAAAATTGTTAAATCATTAAGCACATGTGCATAAGACTCTCAATAAAATCGATTTGTTTACAAAATCGCCTCGTACTTGTATACAACCGTGGTCTAATGTAATTGTAACAGTGTTATGAGAGCCATTTAGTTATTTTTGTACTATCGATGTGGAAATCTCACTCGGCCCGGTCATCATGATGTTAATACCTATATTTGACAGGGGATAGAATTTAGAGATTGAAACTGACAATGTTGAAACCTATCTTCTAAAATCTAAGCATGTGTAAATGGCTCCATCAGCTCCTACGTAGTTTAGGAGATCATGGAATATACAGACAGACGATAGCCCTTTACATTCATACATGCATAACAAGTACGAAGATGTAGCTAGAGCAGTATTAATAGTTAATAATACTTCCTTTTAATCGTTTATGTTTTTCCAGAAATATAAAGCTTTTCTAACTAATCTGTCGATGTATAAAAATTATCCAATATAGTTCCTAATTCTACCACTGAATATTTTCAAGTGGTTTGCCCACATAGCGTTTATTGTACTCGTATAAGACACTCGTATATAGAGGAAGGTCGGTCTAATTACATGACAATTATTGATGTCGAGCTCCGATATCCGGAACATTCGAACGGATATAAATGCTAATATGCGTCTAGTGCCTTGCATTGGTGGAACTCAAACATCACGCTTTCAGAGGCTCTTGTTAAAAAAAGCCTCTTATAATTAGTATATTTTTTTGTAAAGCATCTTCTAATGGTAAGGATCTATAAGAAACTCTTGTCAACTAAACATTTATAATAGAAATTGAAGAACTTTGTTTTTGAGAACTATTTGAACTTACCATCTGTCACCATGTACTATAGGTAGTTAAAGTAGTAAAAGCGTCTAAATATTCAAACGTAGATCTATCTATAAACTAGGAATTTGTTTAGACGGCTTCAATTGAAGCAGTTGTTTTTCAAAATACACACTAGACAATTATCTATAAAGATCCTTTTTTTGAGTCACACATAATTTTTTGTATGATTACATACGAACATCTTTTGACATAAAAACGATATGCATAGTAAGTAGTAACTAAATATATAAATAATAAAAAATAAATAAATATTTCAGGACAATTTTCACACACGGCACAATCTGATCCCATACTAAGCTTTCGCTTGTGTTATGGAAACCAGATGGCTGATAAACGTACATATATAATTTTTAAATAAATACTTATATAGATAATTAACACCCAGACACAGCGCAAACATCTATGTTCATCACACAAATATTTGCCCCGGGTAGGAATCGAACCCACGACCTCTGGCTTGGAAGGCAGGGCCACTACCAACCAAGCCAACCGGTCAGTCAATATAATATGTATACTTTTTTTTTTATACAAATTAATCATATGGGTATAACGTTTTATTAAATACTAAGTTATAAACTTGTAAAAGTGCCAATAGCCAACACTAATTAATTCGATCGCAGTAAAAGCCCTACCTAGAATTCTATCTATTAAGTAATTGAACAAGAGCATTTGTTCAGTAATTTACTTTATTCTTCTAGCTATTCACTTTCATATTTCTAGTTTTGTTAAGTAGTGAACAAATTAGAAACATTTAATAATAAGGTAGGTATATATGCTACCAAAATACATGTCGCGGGCGGAAAGTTACAGGCAATAGACATAACTGGGCGGATAAATTTGGTGAAATTTTTTTTAAATTTGGATAAATTTAAACACTCACTTCACTTTCACGCTTCTGAAGTTTTTTTCCAAAAGCTTTAATTCGATATGTGTAACTTTTTTATTTTTTTATGATTTGCATTTTCTCATTTTCACGTCGACTTACGCTAAGCTTATTTCGTACTTACCTCCTATTTGTGTTCCTATGATCACATTCATTCCTAACCCATCTATTCTTCATTTAGATCAAGACTATTAATATTTATTCATTGCCATAGTGCTTTGTAAAAGCAAACAAGCATTTCTTATCAATGAAACCGCCTAGAACATTCTTTTACTATAGCCATATTCTATAGACCTACAATATACGTTCTAACTTCTAACGTATTTATAAAGCTCTCTGCCTTCGCTAACTATATTTCCCACTATGACGCACTTACACTCTCAAAGAAACAACATTGTAAATAATTATAGCAATACTTAATCGACATACGCATTATACATTGTGTATTTTGCAAATATTGAATGTTATTTATTGTTTTTAGCATTTCAACGTTTTTGAATAAACTTCAGAAGTAGGAGAAAACACTAATAGATTTCATTCATTCTGTTGAATTTCAGCCCAATCGGTCCTAGTTTGGACTGTGCGTTAATAGATCACTTGCGATTGTCCAAATCAGCAGTGAATAAGTTAGAATAGCAACGTGGTTTATAGGGACGACATTTGTTTGTTTATAATATACCTTTTTACGACATTCAAAGATTGCTGAGTTGTTTCTTATAATTTATATCTTAGTTAAAGTTTAAGAATATTTGTGTCCTAAGTCCTAACGTCAGTATACTTGCGTTTTCTTCAAATGCCTCGGGAAGAATGTAAACCCAGCACTATATAGTCCAACACACCGCTATGTAAAATATATATCGCTTTCAATCCCATTGCATTTCTGGAGTTCCCGCGCGTCACTCGTGTTTTGTATTGGTGTATAATGGACACCGACGATAAGTGTACTCAGGTAAATGTTTTTTTATATTGTTTTTATAGTTATAAAAATGTCTTGTAAAAGGGAAGGACTTCCCGGAGACGCAGTTTCTAGTACAGCAGTCGTTAGTTATGTAGGTACCTATTGTATTGTTTGTTGAAATTTAATACTCTGAATTTTTTTAGAAAAGTTCATTTAAATAACATATGTAAAGTGCTTATATATTACCACATCCAATAAATAAGAATTTTCTGAAATGGGGAAGCATTTATTAGAAGATAGAGAAATCCTTATTACTTATTTGAAAATTGTTACTGTTTAACATTTATTATTTCATTAGATTTTTTCTATTTCTATTTTAAGTGTAATATGTATTGTATAATAAATCTGTGTTTAAAATTTTTTTGACGGTTATATTTTTGAGTTTTGC
This sequence comes from Colias nastes, assembly GCA_907164665.1. NCBI lineage: Eukaryota > Metazoa > Arthropoda > Insecta > Lepidoptera > Pieridae > Colias > Colias nastes. The sequence continues at coordinate 9,665 of CAJQZM010035754.1, read as the reverse complement.
GATTTTAATTACTCGGGTACTTATTTTTGGCACGGTTCAGTCGTTGTTATTTAGTCGTAAAACAGTTTAGAAGCGTCCTTACGCCGAATGTTGTAAAATAATGAATAATTTAAATTTTAATGATTTTCAACTCTCATAATTACTATATGATTTATATATATCCTCACAACATACTTACATTTTGATTGCACTTACCAAGATAACATTTTGATTTCGATTCTTTTCCAAATATTATCAAATAGGTAATACCTTGTTATATTGACGAATTAACTCACAATATTACCACAGTATTACAATATAATATATATTGTAATTCTGAAAATTACAATATATAATACTGTCGCAGGCAAATTGTAATAAGTATTTCGCCGTTTACAAAAGCTCGGCATTTTGTAATATGTCGAGAATTCGTAATCAGAAATTTTTCGTTTGGATAAGGGGGTGGGTTAGGTTAGGTTCGTGTTTTTAAAACTACACAGAAATAGGAGCCTCACGAAGTGGGGCTCCGTCGGCTCACGACCGTCTTTTTGTTGAATTTTGGAAAAAGTAAATCCTCAGCATTTTACAAAATGCCGAGCATTTGTAAACGGCGAGATTATACAATTTGCCTGCGACATATACATATATAGCAATACTGTGATATTACATTATGTACTAAAAATACATAAGACTACTGCAAGAAAAGGCTAAAATTAAAGTTTCATGTATTGGAAACCTCAAACCTAACCTAGTAAACTAAAAACACCATTCTAATTATTAAAATGTTTACATTTTTAAGCACGTTTGCAATATAATGGTCATGACCTTCATTTTATATGTATATGTTTGAATTGGCAATCATTATTTTCATAAGTGATTTTCAATTGGATTGCTAATTTTCAGAATTAACTTGACTTTGTACCTATTCTTAAGAACTGCATTTTTTAGTGCAGGGAAAAATGAATATTAATAATCGAGATGAAAAACGTAGATTTTAAAGAGGTAGGTAAATAAAAAGGCTCTGTCAAGGTATAACCTGGTATAAAACCAAGGTATAAAAAATGTCCTTGGACATTTTTTATTATAAATAATATGTTTTTTTTTTGTAATAGTCAACACTCAATGTTCGCAAATAAAATGTTATTTGATTCGTAGCCCAAATGTCATGTGAAAAAGGGATATTTTAAGAATTAACAAGCGACTAAGAAATATCAATTTTATTCTCACTCGCAATTTGCTTATCTTAAATTTTCACATTACATGATGTATAATAAGGAAAATATCTAATAATAGCACTGACCTTGACAAAAGTGGCGCTGCAATTACATTCCTGTAGTCCCCGCCACTTCAATTGACCCCTAGTGTTTGCTATGTCGCTCTTTTGTCCTATGACTGTTGTAGATAAATTCCTCGAGATCTGGGAAAATAAATGAATTAGAACACCTTTTAAGTACTTATATTTAATTGGGCGTTAAGGGATGTATTAGAATTTATTTTATTTGAAATATTTGTGCGAATACAGATAATTTTCTTTTTTTTCCATTTTCTGATCCGTTGTGAATTATTTATACCTTAGTGTAATTGCATTTTTATGGAAAACATAAAAATATAAGTTACCCTTTTTTACAACATTTCTTCGAGGCAAAAGCCAAATGTTTCAAAACGTTATATTTTCAGCATTTTCCATATTTCAATGAATATGTAGACCAGATATATTATTTTACTCTATGATGTAGACACACTCGCTTGATCCTTCATTTTAATTGAACGAGCATTCGTATAGATAGATATTGAAGGTTGATTATATTGGCATGGATAGCTCGCAACTTACTCCACTCGGGACTGATTACTAGAGCTATATGCATAGGTAAACTATAGAGTATACCTAACTAGCGACCCGCCCCGGCTTCGCACGGGTGCAATGCTGATACTAAATTCACTACACAAAAACTGTGAACGTTGTATATAAAAACATAGCGGCCCGCTCCGGCTTCGCACGGGTATAAAATATATAGCCGGGCGGCCGGCCGGTACCTACCGCCGCAAACGGTACGTCCCGCAATTTTTAAATCTGTAATATCTTCGAAAATATTCACTTAAATCATACGGTGTAAAGGGCCATATAGATCTATATTAAACGAACAATGTATTCAAGGTATTTAATTGGTTAAGGATTAATGCTGTATTGGTTAAAATCGCTTCGAAAATTAGCCATTATTTGTCGTAAAAAGTAAATGACAAAAAAAAGTTATTGTGGGTTATCCATAAGAGATAGACATATACCATCGCGGACTTTTCTGTAGACCTTTTCAATGTGTATAATACTTAGTACATTATTTTGATAAAACTCGTAGGGTTCAGGCTGCGTTTGCAATGTAAGCGGAAAAAATGTAATTATTTACGACATCACATTAGAAACCTCAAAAATAACAGTACTTCTCCACTATTTAATGGATGTTATTATACATATAAACCTTCCTCTTGAATCACTCTATCTATTAAAAAAAACCGCATCAAAATCCGTTGCGTAGTTTCAAAGATTTAAGCGTACAAAGGGACATAGGGACAGAGAAAGCGACTTTGTTTTATACTATGTAGTGATGATGATGGTTTTCACTTCTGCCGGCACTCCCGGAGTGCAACCCGTCTTTTTTTTTAAAAGTTGTTATAAAGCTACTGTCACATTCAGCCATTCTAAATTAATACAAGGTTTGTTTTATTGCCAGGCAATAGACGCTCGTAAAATCAAAATGTGGGTTATAGTGGCGAATAACTTGCGACGACTCAATTTGTTTCATTTCGCTATTTTTACAATACTTTACGACTATCATAAGTGCACATTATTAATATTTATGAATACTAGACTACTAGCTTTATTTCATTATCGTTATTTGCTTTGATGTTTTGCGATAATACGGTAACATGGATTACAAAAATAATAAAACAGAAAATGTATTGATGCGAAGAAACTTGTAATTATCTGAAAAATGAATACGTACATAGAAAAAGCATAGAATATAAGTGCCTTTATTCAGTTCGATGAGGATGTTCAAGATGTATTGCTGTACTGTAACTGATAAAATATATTACCTACTTACGTAATTATGTTATTATGATTGTCTTTTTATATGGCTTTCGGCCGTTTTCAGACTATGACTACTGAATTTTCGCTACTAATTTTACTAAATTAAACACTTTGCTAAAGATAATCATGAGGAATTTACTTATGATGAAATTTAATTTATTTCTTGGCTATTCTTGCCATCTGTATTGTGATAATTGTTTGTTGCATGGATCAATTGTTTTATTTATCTGTTTGTATATTATTTAGCTATTGTTGTATATTCAATGACAATATTTGTGATCCTCATTTAATTTGATTGTCGTAGAAGACATTGTTTTTCTTAAAGTAAATTTTTAAATTCAATTCCCGACATCATAAATCTGTTGTACTTACTTATTACCTGAAAATACAAAATACAATTTTGTTTATACCGATTAAGAAACAAAGTCAATAGGTTCAATGACCTATTTATCTGAAGAAAAACTTTTTTTGTTACAGAAATATGTTGTCAGCACGGATCGAAGTGGCGATATTCACGTACATGTTCAGGTAGGTTTATAACTTACTCTTAATATTATTAATGTAAAGATTGACACAGTAGGTAATCGATTCTGGTCCGATTTTTCATTAATAGGTAATAGGCAGAAATAGAAAGTAGGTACTTAGGAAAGTAATAAAAAATAATATAGGTATTTCGGTGGTGAAGTGACTTACTTGCTTACTGATGTATGAAGGAGCTGAAATAAACGCAGACTAAATGCTTGAGCAATAAAAGTGAAATGGGACACAGAATAATGGTAGATTTGCGTAAATGTCGGATCGAAATTATCACGGTTAAAATGTCATCTTGACATTAAATTCGTAAAAGAATTATCAAGGTTCATTATCTACTATATAAAAATAAGTCGGGTTTTCCTTCCTGACGCTATAACTCCAGAATGCATGAACCGATTTCCACGGTTTTGCATTCGTTGGAAATGTCTCGGGCTCCGTGAGGTTTATAGCAAAGAAAAGGTGTCTTTGGTGGCGAAACGGAGTTCGCCCGGTTTGCTAGTTTTATATGAAAATACTATTTTGCTTCTAAGTTACTGTTTTCAAAAATATATTTTATAAATTATTTTATAGCCTTCTAAGATAGTAGAGGTATTATTTTGTTTATTTATTGACTCCTTTCAATTTCAATACTGTTGTTTGCTTTTACGAATGAAAAGGCGCTTTAAATTTTATATTATTTTTCACGCAAACAAAAGGGAGTTATTCCGAAGAATGGACAAGTAAGTAAGATAAACATTATAATCCCAAATAAACTACTTTATAATTTTACTAGTTGTCACGTACTATAATAATATAACTCCGTCCTGTAACCTTAGGGCTTAGACCACGGTTTAGTAAATTAACTATTAAAGATTTTTTCATTGGAAGGGATTTTGTTTTCAAGAAAATATAATTATAACGTTACAAGAAGAAAACAACAAACAAGAGTATAAAGATACCATAATAATAAATTTTATCATAAACATTGTAGTGTTATATGAATAACGAAGGTGTTGTTTAACATTGTATCAGTAACTTATTTTTTTATTTCACTTTTAATATTTAAATTTAAACTCTATTTTATATAATTTATTCACGTGCATTTGCATGCAAATCTGATATACTTACAATAAAGAAATAAATAACCTTAGCGGAATTACAAAAATATAATCGTCATAATTTGATCTTAACAATATTACCTATTTTAAAAGTAAAAATTCTTAAAATAATTTATAGCTACCGTCTTAATTAATTTTCACAAAGTTTAAACCGTTCCAATGAATTGAAGAGACATTTATTTTTTTCTTTGTCTCAATTAAAGAGTAAAAAAGACTTCGCAAAAAAAAAAGCAGAAATTTTACAAATTACACTAAGTGACATTTACACTAAGTGCAAAGAAATAACCAGAGGAAACACTAACAAAAATGTTTAGAAAAAAAATCATGTTTCATTTGGCTAAAAGGTTTTTCGATTTTTTATTTATTTATTTATATTTTGATATACTTTTGTATCCTCTGTCTTTCTTTGATAGAGGTATTAGAGTATCATTTTCATATCACAAGCGATAGAAATAAAGCCTTCAATACCCCTTTAACCTTTTTGATAAATTGCAAATAGGAGAAAGCGTTTGCGAACAAATTTACATGTAATAAGAAAGGTCGGAACAGCCATTGTTCCTATCTGTAATACATGATCCAAATTGAATTGTACGAATTCGTAAGATGAAGGATCTATTTCATTTCCTTTTCCTTTATACTGATGTTATGGATATTTGATGTACCTATCATTGAATAATTAGGATGGATCTAACTTGGATAGAAAATCGTTATATGTAATTGTAAATATGCAATGTGCTGATAATAATATTAAATATATGTTATTATATTTCATTGTTAAAGATACCTAATTTATTAATTGTATACTTTTAAACTTATTTCTCGCATGCTGTGTAAAATGTATTAAGTACAATAAGTGTTTTTTTACGTTGATCATATAAAATTGTATTTTAATTTTGTTATTGTATATTTTAATATTGTAATGTAAAGAAACGTTAATTACATTTCCCACAGCCGGAGGCCCCAAAAGAAAACCAGATTTTCTTTATAAACTACATTTAATAATTAAAATGAAACTTTTACACACATGTCTGCTCGATGCAGACCGGAGTTAAGAAATCATTATACAATATTAATAATTATTCTAAAGAAATCTTAAAAGCTCACAGCAAAACCACGCTCGCATTCCGTTCCCATGCGAACGGCGTAGTCACTAGTCAGCAGTTTGCTGTTAAGGCCGGGACGTAACACGTTGGTAAACCAAATAAATAAATAAATAATAGATTGATTGATATAGATAATATTTTGATAGTTTCTAAATTACATTTTAGTCTAGGTATAAAATCAAAGACCATCAATCCTTATTCATGCTTTTAAACTAAAAACATGAGTGAAGTAGGTATAGAAAATTAAACACCCGACATTAATGTACTTCAAGGTATACAAAAAGTTAAATTGTCTACATACTTGTGAATTAATTCAGCATTTGTATGCTTTCAGGGTGACCTAAGCCAACAAGACAAAAGATGCGTTTTTCTCACCGTTCACGATCTGGGAACCAATCGTAAGTATAACGTATACTCAGTAGGTATTATATCTGTGGTATTATATTATTACCTGTGGCATAACAAAATTGTAATGTTCAAGTTCTCAAAAGTGCTAAGGAAATATATATTCAAAATCCGTTTTGGCTTACAACAAACTCAGCATTACCATTTTAATATTATATATTGTAAATACCAAGACTTTTTATTTAGCGGAAAAAAAATAACGGCGTTACTAAAACTTTTGTTACATGTACAATATTGTTTTTTGTTATTGTCTTCATTGTATCTTTAACAATTAACATAATTCGACAATATTTCTTTAATAAAATTTTATAATTCATACAAAAACGGCATGTACGGATTCGATTCCTGTAAAGAACCATCCCACCAAAAACATTTTCATGTAAAATGTTGCCAAGACGAGCCCATATGACTCGCACTGTCAAAAAGTTATCAGATCTCATGTAGAGCCAAGCTTCTAACACTACACGCCCTAACTCTACAAGGCCTAACTTCACAAACTCTACACCTTAGTCAAAATATGTGGCTTGGCCATTTCGCTACATTCACATCGGCGTAAGGTGAAAAATTAATTCATTGTTTGTTTAGAACACTACTTTTGTGTTATACAATAGTTCTTGTAGTACGAACGGCCAAGCCACATATTTTGACTAAGGTGTAGAGTTTGTGAAGTTAGGCCTTGTAGAGTTAGGGCGTGTAGTGTTAGAAGCTTGGCTCTACATGAGATCTGATAACTTTTTGACAGTGCGAGTCATATGGGCTCGTCTTGGCAACATTTTACATGAAAATGTTTTTGGTGGGATTTCATTTCTTTTTGTAAGTTGTTTGTAACAAAATCAGCTTTCTAGGACATTAGGAAATACCTTAAGAATTTTGATGATCATCAGTGAGTCAGTGACGAAATTAGCGTTTTTTAGATATAAATAAAATCTGAAGTATAAAAGTTAATGTAATTAAAACTTAATATGTTCAATAAGTCCGCTATTGACAATATATCCCGAAAATTTTGTTGATCTAGCATAATCCAATCCCAAGTTATGAGGGTTCAAAAAAACGTCGAAGCGCTTCGAGAAAAGGTAGGTAGTGCCCGTGCGCTTCGCTTTCGCTTGGCTCGTCTTGGCGGGGGCACTACCGTGCCCCCAGATAGACTTTTCATAAATTAATGATGCAATTTTGGTATTTCTCTTTCGGCTAAAACTCTGTATTTAAACTGTAAAGTATTTTTAAAACTTCTGATTAATTTAAATTAGTTACGTCATTTTCTACTAAAATAAAAATTCCCAGGTATATAAGCCTTTTAGTTGGACAAACGAACATTATTTTTTTAATAAGTACATATATTATGTAATGTAAACCATTGAGTTATTTCTCCGGACACATCAATGGTGATTCAAATTTGTTTTCATTATGAATACTCGCCTTAATTAGGTATATATTTATTTCCAGATACGTCAATGGTGGACTTCGTGAACAGTCCTGCAATGTCGGAAATCAAAGAGCGGTCGTGTTTCATCCATGTAGATGTTCCGGGACATGAGGAGAACTCGCCAGATCTACCTGAATCGTAAGTGTAGTGTAGATTGATTTTAGTGCTTGTGGTAGAAGTGTAAACTACTGATATTTTTTTCCTAATATTGATTAGAAGTACCAGCCTACCAATTAATGCTTATCCAGTCAAATATTTGGTGGAATCTTTGGTAGGTACTATCTCTATTTCACCATTCTTAAATTTTATTTTCTGATGTAATAACTTACATATTAAAAGGAAATGTTAGAAAGTTCTTTAAATTTTTCTATGTCTATGTTATGTTATGTATGTAATTTTAATTTAGTATTTAAGTTAGTTAAGTTTATTTTGTAAAATAAAATTGTATCTGTGTCGCATTGTGCATTGTCCTGTAATGACATGTGATGTTTTTTTAAATAAATAAATAAATAAATAAAAAAAAAAAACGACGTGTGGCACTCGGGGACTGCCGCGGTAAAGCTATTGTATGCTGCCTTCAAGCCACACCTCCGCCCGTCGGAGTGGGGAGCGTGAGGTTTTTTCGTTACGGAATTTCTCGATTCGGTCCCCGCGCTCAAGGCCCGCGATAGAAGCTATGCAATAGCTTAAAAAAGACGTGTGGCACTCGGGGACTGCCGCGATAAAGCTATTGCATAGCATGCCTTCAAGCCACACCTCCGTGCCCGTCGGAGTGGGGAGCGTGAGGTTTTTTCGTTACGGAATTTCTCGATTCGGTCCCCGCGCTCAAGGCCCGCGATAGAAGCTATGCAATAGCTTAAAAAGAAATATAGGTACTATACGTTTCATAAAAATAGAATCGAGGATGTTACAATAGGTACTATCTTTTATTTTCTGCCCTACATTAATGGTTTTTGGAAATTACATGTTTAACATGTAAAGCTATAACTTAATTTGATAGGTATTTCAAAAGTGTATGTAATATAATGTATCGCATGCTGAATCCAAAACATTTAATCACATAAGAAGTACACTTGCAGGTACCCATTCCCATCCCTCCAAACACTGGGCGAGGACATGGTGACGGTGTTGGACTTTTTGCACGTGCGCTACGCGGTCGGGCTCGGGGAAGGCGCTGGGGCTAACGTGCTCGCGCGCTGCGGGCATGCGCACCCGCGGCGCTTGCTCGGTATGTGTACATATACACATGTACATGTAGGAGAGCCCGTGGGAGATCGTCTATTATATATCGTTTTTCACCTATTTTGACTTACCTGTTTACACCTGCTTGCCAGGTAGTTATACACTGAAATGAGTAGGCAAGCATACCTAGGCATATTCTGTGTATCAAAAACTATCAGTCCAATAAATTTCATTTGGTTATATCAAAAGTATGAAGGTGATGAAAGAAAATCGATAAAAGTTAATTTAATTAAAAATAGCCATGACCACTTTTCGATAGGCAAGCAATTATATAGGCATATTTGTTTATAAAAAATATTTAATAAAAAATACGTCTCATCTGGTTATCAGATCGGTGAAGGACGATCTCCCACGGGCTCTTAGACCAATATATACGAGAAACATATACAAATTACAAGCACAGGTATACACTATACACATCCACGCGCGCACCCGTTGCTCGGTATTTACACACACAGAACAGGCATACACGCACGCAAAAGACACACGCATACTGCTTTACGCGTTCGGGCACCCGCACACATACACACAGGGTGCATGCGCGCACACACTGCGCTACTCGGTCGCGCTCGCGGAAGGCGCTGCAGCTCGTGCTAACATGCTCGTGACATGACATGCGCACCCGCGCCGCTTGCTCGGTAGGTACACACACCCACACACACACACACACACACACACACACATACATATAAATTTAAATAATAAGAAATAGAAACATATTTCATTAAATTTGATGTAGTAACGAAAATTAGATAATAGGCATCATTAACATGTTTTTCTTGTAAGCAAAAAAAAAA
>CAJQZM010035752.1:0-20860 GCA_907164665.1 Colias nastes | reverse complement strand
AATGCGAAGAGTCCTTTGTTACGAGTCTGATCTAATTTAAAAATTCATGAATGAATTACTTACATTTTGAATTTATTTTTAGCGAAACGATACGTTTGTTCTAAGCCTGTTATAAAGCTTTATATGTTTACTGTAGGTTGTTAAAAGCTTCAAACTTGTGTCTGTGATTTTCCTTGATATCCCTCGTTGGCTGTTTTAAATAGTGGAATATACGTCGATATAACTTCATCAGCCCATATAATATGTTCCCACTGCTGGGATACGGGGTTATATCCTATAAGGGTTCAGGCCATAATCCACCACGTTGGCCAAGAGCAGGCTGATATTACTTACTTCACTTCATTTAAATAATACATAATTGTATCCGTATTATAGTGAAAGAATAATCTATTACCAAAAAAGATTAAAATTCTTCCTTACATCTAAAATACCCAGATTGAAGTCTGATGTTTTTGTATTTGTAAAACAACTTTAACTAGATATACAACAAAATCATTTGTTTTTCACAAGTTATTAAACCTCCTTACTGCGTAAATGTATTGACAACAGAGCAATCATACAAAATGCATATAATAACAACTATTGCCATGTCAATTTGACCCTCATTGAGAACCGGAAAATATGAATTATGTAGGGTTAAGTCTAGAATTATCTGGGCATTTCTCGAAGCAGCCAAATGTGTGCAAAACTTAGACACGTAATGATTTTATAGTCTGTGAACTTTTTTCCTCACATGACAACTATGTTCGTAATGTCATCGCAAATTGCTTGTTTCTTTAAGGAATCGTAATTACGAACTAGAAAATGAGGGAAATTAGAAGTAATTTGTCGAATGGTAAATAAATAAATGTATGCAATTTTCTAGTATTATATCCAATATAGAGTCTTTTACTTTCAATTTTAGCGCTTATATATTGATTTATAAATTATTTCTGCTTATTTCCTTATAAATAAACCACACAATTGCAAAATTACAACGTTTTTAGTCACAATTAAATTATTCAATTCAATGTTAATTTGTATTTGTAGTAATTATTTTTTTAATGTACTTTTATTTAAATGCAGCTCACAACTTTGATGTTATTTTAACTTCCATTTATCGTAAATTTTAAATTTTATGTAGAGTTATTGAAATATAGTGCTACAATATAAATTGTGTTCTAACAATACACTGACCAAACATGAATAAATCAATCCAGACTTAACATACAGCGCTGAGCAGTCCAAAATAGCGGCAACTTATTTATTTCGAGGACATTATAAAATTGGAACATTATAAAAATAGATGATTTGTGAAAATTCCGGCTTACATACGAATGTGACCGTTGTGACGGTTTGTTTAGCGACCACAATGCGCCGCACTAACGAGTTGAGCGTTTGAATAAAACATCGTCAATTTTGTGGTACCCGCCACACGCTATAGCGTTTCTTTGATAGTTTATAAGTAGGTTAACTTTGAAGGATTGAAAAATGTCTAAATATGTATCAGACAATATTTTTTTTTAAATTAACAGCATTACAAGAAGATCGCGAGTTGAGGTTTGATCTTGATATATTTGTTTTGTCCAAGTCACAATAAACATCAACTACTTGGCTGTTGTTTATATTTAATTCCTTTATTCCTTTCGTCAATACTTTCTTTATCGCCTTCCCCTTGAACGCCGACAATCCATTTGTAAAGGCGTAAGTTTTGCAAACGATTTAGCATTTTTCATTTAGATCTACAAACGTACATAGCTCTTCCACTAGCTCTTTGCCAACGGTGTCATAAAAAAGCCACTATTATAATAGCACCCTTAGCATTTTCCGCTTCAGCTTATCACTCACGTCGAGAGCCAAGCTAAAGCGTTTCACTTTGCACAATAGACTCGGTTTGGCTGTAACCTAAATATCGGATTGTGCTACCACAAGCGCTCTACGGAAATGTCGTTGTTTATTCGATTGAATAAAATATTTAACTTCCGTGGTTTGATGTAGTCTCGTGTAATAGCTCGATTGGTTAAGAAATTATGTTTGTTCGAGCATACTGAAGAGTTAGAGGTTTATTGGATACATATGTTGCAATTTTTGTTAAATATTTTAATTTATTTATTCATTTATTTCAGGCAACAAATGTAGTTACAGTTAAAGATCTTAATATAACTTAAAATTACTATAATAATCTTAATTCTTTACTATATTTAGTCTACTATAATAGTCTTAATTCTTTACCAACAGAAGCCGTTGCGAAAAGTTGTTTATTATCAGGTATATTTTAGTAAACACTGATTGTTGAGAATCTGACTGTAAACAGCACAGCAGATTCTGCAGCAGCTTTGCTCGTGATAAACATTTATAATATAATACTCTCAATTTGTTTTCTAGTAGCATTTTGTGATGTGTTGCTTTATAATATTCGCAGTAATGGCATATTGTTGAATAGTGGATGTATGTCTTTTCTTTTTACAAAGTTGGCATCCAACATCATTAATACTTGAAATGAATAAAATAAAGTAATAATCCAAAGAGATTTCAATTTCCTTTCCAAGCAAATAACAAACCCTTTATACTACCGACATATTAAAACGCACATTAAAAAAGGTAATGACACACTGAGCATCGATAAAAAACTAAAGCTCGCTCGTCAATAATTACCTTCTATATTTATAATCTATTTTTGTCATCACCTGTACTTGTGATACTTGTTTGTCTACTATGAAGATTGCCTTATTACTTGCGCAAATGACATTGAAAAGGATTACTTATACGATACGACTATTTAACGTTTTACTACGAAATGAGACAATCATATAAAATGAGAATAATATTTTAATATAATCTTTAAGATTATCCTTGAAGTTTTATGAAAAGAGTTAGAAAATTTACCTGTAAAATAACAATTATATAGAATTGTAATATTTTAAATTTATCAAAAAAAGACGTGTGGCACTCGGGGACTGCCGCGGTAAAGCTATTGCATAGCATGCCTTCAAGCCACACCTCCGAGCCCGTCGGAGTGGGGAGCGTGAGGTTTTTTCGTTACGGAATTTCTCGATTCGGCTCCCCGCGCTCAAGGCCCGCGATAGAAGCGATGCAATAGCTTAAAAAAAAATTAATCCCACCTTTATAATAGGCCTCTACTTATTATTATCTTTTGATATTGAATATTTCAATCAATCTTCTTCACTTTCACTTTTGATTATTTGACGATAAAAACAAAGCACTTTGTCATTTAAACATTCATTTAAATGGTCCGCTTGTTGCAACTATTATAATTACATTGTATTCCAAGTAAAATTTGAGGCGCATACTTATTTCTTAATTTGCTACTTGTCAATTTAACACGTTCGCGGACAGTGTATCTTTGCAGGTTGCAGCTACTGAGACACTGCTTTTTTTCATACATTGCCCAGGGGCGTAGTGTCACAACACATGGTTAAAAAACCATATGATATGACAGAACGGATATAGGCGTAAACGTCGTAAGTACTCAGCATCAGATTCATAGTCACCCAAATGGGTCTTGACTCGATTCAGGGGTAGACGCTGCATCAAACAGGTCTTGAAGACGTTTTTGTTCTCTTTCGAACGAGTCTCCAGACGCCATCTGCAAAATATTCGTTACAAATTTAGTACAACAAAATCGTGTTCACAACAAACAATAGCAACATAAATATGTTGTTTACATAAGCAACTAGACTTGAATTAGTATATCCAGTATAAGTAAAACAATTAAATTACGTTGGAAACAAAATACTCACTTTCTAAACAACAATTGCGCGCGAAAACATGCAGCGACACGCGGGATCACCGCAGCGGCGCAGTACTCGACTAACCGTATGCAAACATGACGCCCACGGGCGTAGTGTGCGCGGGGAGAGGGGTATAAAAATATGAATGTGTGCGTGGAAGTACCTTCCTTTGACGAATTTTTGTAAATAATGCAGTGACAGTAGAAAATTCGTAATTATACCTGTGATGACAGTACAACATGCCGTTCTTTATGATAGTATGAAAAATCGCACGGCGTGTGGCGTACTGATTTTATGCAAGTAAAAACTGATACGTCGACCGACGTACTGTCGTATCACTTTTAGCTGTCTAGACGCCTGTGGTCGTTACTGTCCGCGAACGTGATAACATTGATATGTAGCATTCAATCGATTGTTTCGGTGCAAACAAAAGCGCCGCTGGCATGCCAAACGATATCGGTCACGTATCACTGATCGTATCATATAAATGCATCAAATTGACCATTAAGAAAAACTAAGTAAGTGTTTTAATAGTTTTCATTGTCTGTTGTCTCTTTAATCATCGGCAGGTGCTGATCGAAGCAGATTTCTGCTCATTAGTTTGGAATGTGAGATGTTTTAGCAAAACATTGAATGAGGCTTAATCTAATACGTGAACCAATTCGTAAGTGCAAAACGATACATTATTTTGTTACGAGCTGTAAAATCCATATTAAATGATATTATAATATAGGTTTTTGATCTTTGATGTTAGCTTGTCTACGATTATTAAGCGCACTTGGAGCATTTTTTAAAAATGTTCTTTAGTACCTACAACTTCTAAAAGTTTCGAATAAATTTAGAATCCTAAATTAAGAAATTGTCCATGTAGAGTCAGTACATTTGATTATTTATTCAAATACAAAATTGAATAATAAAGTCTGAAGAAAAAGTCGCGATTTATGTCAAGTAAACAGTGTCACCTTCCAACCTTGTCAACCAACCAAGTATGTGAAGTCAACCAACCAAGGCCACATACTAAGTAAAATAAATGATGTCTGGTGGAAAGAATATCGGCTTTTCTATTTGAGTCGTGAATTTGAAGAACAGCTGATAATGAGATAATAATGCATACATGTTTGTATACTTTTATGAAAAAAGATATTCATATTATCGCGTTTGTTCTTGTGTATTTTTGTCCTTTATTTTTTGTAGTATTATAATGTTATGGCCATTAATATTTTCTAATGTAAAATGGGAACTCTATAAAATACGATATACCCACATACCAATTTAAGAATAAATTATTGCTACATGATTTCAAAAGTAATATTTTATAAAAACGTTTTCGATACACGGTGTAAATGGATAAAACAATAAACCTTAACAAAACACTTAAGCCATATATCGCGAATGTATAGTAGCAATAAATTAGCTCTACAGTCAACGCAAAACTGAAAAACGTAAACCTCCATTAAGCCCAACAAAGTGCCATGGACGTCATAAAATATATATTCCGATAGTCAAATTGCAGCATCGGCGTAGCCCACAAATCTTTTCCGATAAATTTTGTGCAGACCCTACTATTTATATCACCGTAACTCGTTCGCTTATCGCTCCATTAAGTCACTTTGATTTCACGCCACTAAATTCTTACGCATTTTCGCTTGACATAACGTATCGCGCTCGAAGCATAACTTATGATTGAGACTAAGTATTACGATAGAGTAGGTATTTATAGTGTCACAATATGTCTGCTACTACTTTAGATTTAATAAGGTTGCAATAATGGTTTTGATAGATAATTTATTTTGCACGTCTCAGGCATGCAGAGTGCAATGATTTTATCTTTGTCACACTTTATGGTTATTGAAATAATTTGATATTTAAAGTTTGCATACAATTATTACGTCAGCAATGCCACATATTCAAGCAATTCAAATCGTATCCTTGTATAGTAAATCTAGTCTTTTTTTATTTGAATCGCAATCATGTTACTTATATGTGTTTGCAATTTTACAAATTCGATGACACATTTTCAATAGTACAAGCTCGAAGAAAACACCACCAAAAACCACTGCTTTCATTATACAAAAATAAGTAAGATAATTGATCTTTACTGTAAATCGTCTCAAATACTATATATTAGAAATTATTTTAAGTACCTTTAGCAACAATAATGCAAAGCATGATGCATTCCAAATTCAAATCTGTATTAACCATGTTATATACGAAACATTTGTAAATAGATGCTGACTTTATTTTTTCGTTTAAAATGTGAATTATCAATAAAAAATGAGTAATAAGTGAGTTCAAATAGTAGGGACCATAGCTAGAGCCAGCGGTCGACCAGACACGCTCGTAAATGCATTTCGTGAATTATGCTCTGAATGTGGTGACTAGTGAAATGTTGGTACACCCTATGAGTTCCTGCACCTGCCACCTAAAATATTTATTTCATAATTGGTGCCATTATATTAAACTTGTCGTATAAATTTGGTATTACACACAGTGGCATCGTAAGCAATAGCTATGTAATGTTTTATTTGAAATAGTGAATAAATCGAAAACATATCACATTTACACTATTTTAAATGAAGTTTTAACAACTTAGTTTTAATTGTGAACGAAACATAGCTAAATGATTACTGTTTAAGTTAATGTTACAAAAATAAACGCGTCATTCGTAAATAAAAAGATAAAAATAAACTCTTTATATTATTTAAATTACATTACAATAATGCAGTCACCAATGGCTTCATGTCTTAATAATTATTCAAAATCAAACTATATTTCCTCAGGTATTTTAATTAGCACAAATATCGTTGCAGCAAATTCAATGAGTATCATTATCAAAAGTTACGCAAAAATTATCTGCTATTGCTATTTCTAAAACGCAGTAACAAAGTTTCTCTTGATAAGCCTAAATTATAACATCAATTACAATTCAATTACTATCAAAATCGTTTACTATCATTACACAATTTCTTGGAACGTGCCCTAACACGATTTTATATGGTAAGATCTAAATTATCAGGGCGGCGCACAATAAAACTTCCATTATTGATGTATTTAATATTATTTCCATTGATTTTACAATTCTTTCATATAATTTGTACTCAGTTCTATGATAATATGAAATTTAATAGATGAAGATGTATATTATTGGTTGGCATAATAAATTATGAATGTTAAAATTCAAAATCAAATAAGAAGAGGAACAGATAAGAGAATACAATCATCAGACTTTTTATATAATATTTTTATTTTTTTCAAAGCTGGCCATGGACCTCTTCACAGTGGATGGCGTCTCTACGAAGTATACGAAAATCAATATAGAAGTTTACCCTGAAAATTAGTACCTTTGGCTCCTTAAAGTGCCGCTTCTTGCGATACATTGATTTTGATTAACCATAGGTAATAAAATAGTTTGATCTTACTTTTTCAATATATTATAATTAAGTCAGTTTCAAAGTTTCAATATATTATAAAAAAGTATAACCACATAAAATTTTCATAAATTTACAATCTGTTCCTGTTAATTTATTTCATTAAAAGAGATATTTTCAGCATTCTACAAACATCTTCCCATAGTCAGTACTTATAATTCAAATTGTTCTTTCCTACAGTGCTTACTACTTATACATATACCGAAATTTAATTTTTATTTTACAGACTCCAGTGTGCGCTGATCTTTACGCACAAAAAGTGAGAGGCATTTCAATCTGCAGTCGCCATTTTATTTGTCACGTCTTGTTTGACACCAATGCTATTATTATACAAAATGCTTGAACAATCTATTGTATTCAACTTGAATAATTTGCAATCATACGTCGTAACGGCAAAAATCTGGTTATTTATTATTATAATTCGTAAATCTATTAAGGTAATGGTATAGCAAAGGGAATTTTTTTACTGGTTAAAATAATGTACAAACTTCCGCTTTATTACTTACTATTTCATATTTTAAAAATGCATGCTTGAAGGAAAATTCCATTTATTTAAATTATAATATTGTTACAAAAATATTTTTATTAAACATTAAACTTTTACCCCTATTGAAAAACAAAAAATAAATTAAAGGGTTATGATATATATATATATATCTGCATCATGATTAAAATAAGCATGAACATCTAAGTCAAAATCAAGTTCCAAATTGAATAAAACTATTATTTTAAACATTATTTTGTACAAGGACTATAAATAGAAACTCCGTCTATGATCAGATATTTGATAACTAATGGAGTTTCGCCTTTGAATTACATAAAGGAACAATAAAGCAGGTGCACTTTAAATAAATAATAACAGATAGACACGAAAGCCTGGCTTTAAAGTTCGCCCTAAATAAAACTTGAAAATTGTAATGACAATAATTAAAACCATAACAGCTTTAAAATCAACTCATATCGAAACACATTTTTTGATTAAAAATAAAATTAATCAACTATATACCTACTTTTAAGGTTATCCTTCCTACTAATCCTATCCTATCCTATCCTAGTATCTTTCCTACTAATATTATAAATGCGAAAGTTTGTGAATAAGGATGTATGTGTATGTGTGTATGTTTGTTATTCTTTCACGCCAATACTACTGAACCGATTACAATGAAATTTAGCACACACATAGAGGGTAACTTGGATTAACACATAGGATAGGTTTTATTCCGGAAATTCCACGGACACCGGAAACTATGAGTTTTTCTTTGAAAAACGCGGGCGAAGGCGCCGGCGAAAAGCTAGTTCTTATATACTTTACTAACAAAATGAAACTGAATTTTTCATAACACAAATACTTTATTGATCTCAAGATAATATAAATGTCAAGTCATCAACTTCGGTACTTAACGAGTCTACAAAGTTATGACTGTGCCAATTAATTAATAGATTGGAACTTCAACATGATCTCAAGATTTTAGTCTTATTATTCTGAAAACAAACTCCATGGAGAATTTCAATTTTCATAAAACTTTTATCTCAAGTGTAAGCAAAACAAAGTCGTTATTCAGGGCATAAAACTTCCTGTTACAATCATCTTTAAATAATTATTTATACGTATTTATATTAATAAACCCAGTATTATATTATTTTATATTATGTTTTTAATTTTAGGTTCCTTATCAATTTATTTTAGCTAATATAATATGTCTCTTATTAAAATAGACTAGTGTCGTTAAACCAAATGTCTTAACAAGTCCAGTCTATTACCTTCAATAAGGATTTCCTACTACAGTTCTCTTTACTCATAATAAGTACCTTTCAGTAATTGTAGCAGAAACACGAACATAAATTGTGGGGTGAATTTATTATAAGGCCTCATACATCCTTGGTCAGAATAAACCATATGTCGAGCCATCAATTATTGAGAAATTAAATTGATCCATTTGTTTGCTAGTTGCTTATAATTATCTTTCTTTTTTTAGACTAAATACATGTCTTTTGACGAATCTCGTATTGAAAATTAGTTTAACTATATATATTTTGTCGATCAAATTAAATGCCAACCATAAAGAAAAGATTATTATTTGTCACTTTGTATAAGGCAGAATGACCTTTAGGTCTAGCTGGGTCACCTTCTGATTAATCTAAAACATATCATCTATTCTATCGATAATTTCCTATTTAAAAAGTATTTTTTTCTCTATAATGGCGATACATTATTACTGTCAATTAGACGACTAACAGAAATATAATACGCATACTGCACTTGCAACTACAGTTGCAGTAAGTTTATAAATAGATACCATATCGCGAATGAAACTTACAAAGACATATTACCAGATATTTGTCAAACTTTGCAACATATTGAGCATGCTATGCTCAATAGCATATCCCTAGGCGTTCGCATTTCATTCTGCTTAGAGCCAGATAAAGTTATAGTTGGCCAAAGTTGGACAAATACAACCCAAGTCTGTCCAACTTCAGGGATTTTAGCTGAAAGGTGCGCGTAAATAAGCGAGGGAAGTTTTAATTGCAGTATATTGCATGGTTTACGTCTGTGAAGTTTTTAAAGCATTTGAATGTTTGCTTTGAATTAAAACACGCAAGTGTAGCTGAAATTTTGTCCTCGTTATACTTTGAAGAGACTGTAAATTGCCAATTCAATTTTGCAGATTACGATTTAATTAAGATTTTATAAAGTATTTGTTTTTATTTTTTTCGTACTTTAAAACGTATTAAAAAATAAGGTATAGGGGTCCTCTTGTTGTGTTATAATGGAATTTGAAACACCTTGATACATTTCTTTACGTTACCTAAACTGTGTATGATCAAAACCTATAAAACAATAATATTTCGATAGGAATTCTTATGAAGAAAATATGTCTATCAAATCGTACAGTAAAAAATATAATCCACATTTTTATTTACGAACATATTCCAATTTTCAAGTTTCTTTTAAATCCACACTCCACAACATCCGTGCTCATAATACCGTTGGAAAGCATTCAAAAGTCTAAAATTGCTTGCCTATTCAGAGATTAAGATAGCTCGTAGGAAATGCAAACATTTTCATCTTATACACAAGTGCATGTACCGCTCACCGCTCCAGTTCTCAAGCTTTGTCGTTGAGCGTCTTTGTGACTCTATCTGCCTCACACATAGCCACGGGAATTCGGCCTGAGGTGTGGCAGGGAGCGTTTCCTTTATTCTATTGTAGAAAATACGATGTTCACAAACACGTAGATATTGGTTGTATTAATATATGGTAGAAAACTTCCTTACGAATATGTTTGTATTGAGAGTTGAATATGTCGAATTGGTTGATCGGTGTTATTATAATATTATCATGATGGTTTCTGCTATCAGCTTTGTAAAAGGACTTTCTTTAATCGGGCCTATATATGCATTAACTAAATGCATATGTCTGTTGTGTTTGACCACTAAAGTTGTTTGCGTTTGCCCATGCTACATACGATTAATTAAAAAAAAAAAACATAACAAAAGCAAAGAAATGTTAAATCTGGTATGCATTACCAATTTACGGAATGCTCGATGCTATTCAGAATACAAAATACCCACCTACAAAATATCTTTTCCTAAAAACGCTAAGCAAAAAGGAATGTTAAACGCTCAAAAACTTTCACTTGCCACACACCCCAGCTCCACTTCATCTAAGCAATGCACTATTATTTAGCGACCTTGCTTTCTAACAGTATTTGAAACACGCTCTATATAATTTTAATGAGCCAATAAAGCCAGGGTCGGCTTTGATCTTTGATAAAGAAAACTTGGCCCTCTAATTACAATCCAACGGGTGACAGATATAATCTTTTATTTATCGTATCTCTTTCAGTCTATTTGTTTCTTCTTATCAAGATTGCATTTCGTAACGACATTGTGCTATATTAGGTAACAGTGAACTCAATAACGAGAACAATTCGATTTTAATCGAAGATACGTCTGTAGATATAAATATTATTTATATTTTAATTAGCTTTAAATGCTACTTAGCAATACGAGATATTGAGATTTCGTTGTCTGTTATAATAATTCCGTATAAGGCTTTTACAAGTCCAGTTTTGAAAAGGAATTATTTGATATTTCATAATACAATTCACATAGACGTGAAAAGTCTATCTACGTTAATTTTGTATATTTCTTATTATTAATGACATTCTCTTATACTTAATCTTACACTCGCTATAATAAAACACAAGCGATCAAATGCACACCGTTATTAAAATCTATTTATACGGCTATCTTCTCATTACGTCATGTCGCTCACAAACACTCAAACTAGTCAAATTAAATTCCAACCTTTGACTTAATATGATGAAGAATTCTTGACATAATTAGCCTCACACCTACAATTTTGAACTGATGGAATAATAACGCGTCAAACACACCTAGTATAATTATATTTTAACCAACTGTTAAAGATACTGACAATAATTATGTCAAAAAAATACAAAACAATGAAACCAAGCAATTAGCGCTGTTTTTGTAAAGCATATTCTGTTTCTTATAAGGTAGTTAAGCAGTCAGAAAAATAAAATTGCATTTTGAGATTTGAGTTTAAATAGATCTTGACATACTATAGTAAAGCCATTTTAATAGGCAACATTTGACAGTTCAACAAAATTCAACAACGTAACCTAGTAACGACGACATAGAATAACATGATATTTCTTTCTGTTAGATCTGCACATTTGCTTAACTTTTTTAACAAGTAATTTTAAGATTTCATTTTACTGATAAACCATTCTAAACATAATAAACAATTTCTGAATTGAAGAACTGACGTCGCTACAATTTTGTGTCAATAAACCTTTTTTCTTTTTAAATACCAGAGATGTTACTCTAAAAATCGAGATCTGACATCTAGAATCGAATGCATTGATTACTTGTGAACAAAAATCATCATAAATTAATAAATTCGATTTACAAATGTTTCAAATCCGTATCGATTAATTCACTTTAATCGATGTTTTTAAGCAGGTTACCTCTCTTCGAAGATAAAATTGATAGACGTCAAATGTTGCCTATTAAATTGGCTCGACTATACAATTACGACATAAATATTCATTGTACATGCAAAACTGGTGATGAACACAAGATTTATTAGCTATAAAATACATTAACAATACATGGTTTAATCCCAGACTCTAATCGACATTTGCCATCCGAAGGCATCCTCAGCAATAGCAGATATCTTTCCATCCTGCAATAGGATGACTTTGGATGCACGCAGGAGGAATAATTAAAATGCTATCGAATAACATACTCACTACGGTAAATAAATAACAGAATAAATTATTTTTCCCGATTTTTAGTCGTGGTATCACCATCTCCTTCAATGATAGATCAGTTTTGATAAAGCTTGGACGCTTGATATGCGAAGAAAGCTTGATGTATAAGTAATAACTAATAAAATTAAACATACCATACAACTAGAACTATTTGCAATACATTTTTGTTTCGTTACATCGATTTCGATACATCTGTATCATATTTCATATCACATTCATTCAGAAATTACGCATCATGCTCAACATGCCATAATTTATATTCAACAAGCATTCATCATACTCCACTTTACAAGTCTTTACCATTTTCTTTGAAATTGCGGTACAACCACAATACCCTTGTCCTTTCAACCATAAATGCGACGTACAAGACTTCAACAAGACAAGATACGACCGAAGATTTTTCTCAACAAGTTTGACATGACATAAATAATTGTCCCCGCTAATGTACAAACGTGCAGCGGGCGCATAAATCCTAGGACCCAACAATACCCAACAAGGTTCTATGCGATAACTGTCGTACAAACTCATTGGAGTTAGTAATCCCATAAATTGCGACTTGTACTAGACATTCTCGAGTTCAAAATATCTGATGCGTTGTAATTCTTCGGCGGACTTGCATATTCATGTTCTGTTATGATATTTTCAGTTAAACATTATGAAAGTACTGCGTTTGTACAAACTTAAACTATGGCCTGTCTTGCTGAGATTAAAATGTAGGAATTAAATTTCTAATGCTCATTTTATCGACAGAGACGCGGAAACAAACTGGTTTAGCTTATTATCCTATGCATACCTAATTATCCATGGTAGAGAAAATTTATTGTTTACCTACAATAAACACGAATACATAGAGAGTGCTCTTAGCTCTATGTATTCGTGTTTATTAAAAAACGCAATATACACGATAGTTAGTGAACTATCGTGTATATTGCGTTTTTTAATCTTACTTAAATATATTTTAGTAACTTTTATTACGAAGTCATGACACACCATTAAAATCACATGTTGGTAATCATTCGCTGCATGTACTGCTATCTTCATCTCAAAGAAAGAAATAGGTCAAACCTGTCTCTAATGAGACGAATAGTGATGCAAAATGTATGACCAAAGAATCGTAAAATTTCATCTACTGCGATTGAATGATTGTAGTGTATGTGAGTGAAAGAGAGGGAAGTATTATGTCATCTCTTGCGCACGTGCAACGGTGACACCGCTCACACAGCTCAGTTGGCTGCAGGCGGTCGGAGTGAGAGGTCGTGTGCGTCTAAGAGCCGATAATAGGGAAGGACATACACTACATTTTTGGCGACGAGGTAAATCGGGAATAAATGTAAGTAATTTTTTTTTGATAATAAAAAAAAAAATTACAAAACAAAAAAAAAAGGGAGGAAATAGGTGTGCTGTGATAACTATTGAACTAATTATATCCACAGTCGAGTTACATCGAAGGGAATATTAAAGTTAATAATAATATACACACATACCTATTTTCATTATGATATTTTGTGCCGCTTACATAAAAAAAAATATCCGCACAAAGTAGATAAATAACATGTGCGTGCCTTTCGAGAGGCCTCCGGCCTCCGCGCCGTAGAAAACGAAGGTTTCGTTTACATAAAGATTTAGCAAAACCTCTTAAGGTGATTGCTACGATCTGTTCCCAGCCAATGTCCCGCTAGATGGCGCTGAATTCTACATTTCTAGTTTATTTGAGTTTTTGCGTAATTGGAAAAGATTAAGGTCGTAGGAATAGTCATGGCGGTTACTAAATATTATATTTTATTGAAATATGTCATATCATTGCCTTAAAATCCACCCAATTCGGTAAAAAAATGCATTATAACATCTGTCATTGCATACAGGGTCGTTTACACACACAGACGTATACAAAAATGATAAAGATTTAAGTCTAGATGGCGTGAATGTAAAACAAGTAGGATTGTTATAAAAATAAAAGTTATATTTGTTGGCGTAAACTATTTTGTTGTAATTTTGGGAAATAAATAATGTCAAAATTGATTACAATAAAACGCAGTTTTATTTTATTACATTACACTATTGTTTTTTTTATCAAAACATGTATTTGAAGTAGCATATACCTATGATATAATATTATGCTAAGAATAATTATTCATACAACAACAAATCTAAAACACTATTTACTATGGAAAAAAACCAGGAAGGTGAAAAAGATATTTACGATTTCGACGCACTCGACTTTTAGTAAAATATAGTAGGTAAAAATTAAACAATGGTAATGTAAATTCTAAACAAACTACTACCAAAATACAATTAGAACAAAAATCATTTGACTTGTTTATTTCACCCAGAGGCCAGAGGCGGCTCGTGACAAAATTGTATAGGTGTTCACTTGAAATAAAACAACGAAAATACAATAGCGTTCGGGATGATTTATTACAAAAAAATGAGCACCACATTTTATAAATGTCTATAACACTAAAAATTACAAAGTACAGGCTATTTCAAAACGAATTCAATGACTAGGTATCAATAATTAGTAAATCACCGAATTTGCATTCGCGAGCGTAGGTATCCATAGTGTTTGTCACTGACGGTCACTGACCTCTATAACTTATAGTTATAGAGGTCAGTGGTGTTTGTTGTGTAAACATGTATGTATTTGAGTAGTTAGTAGCATATTATATTCTGAATTTCTGATCCATGCCTATTCACTCAAAACTAATAACACTAATGATTTGTAACAGTAAATTATTTCAATAGGTAGGTATTTGAACATTTCCCAACAAGACGTAAGAATAATTATTCGTAGGTATACAAGATACAATAACAAATCTAATACACTATTTATTATTTTATTATTTACTAGCGGTCCGCCCCGGCTTCGCCCGTGGTACATGTTTACGTTTTCTCTCCATAAGAAGTAATAGCTAGAGAGCTAGCGCAAAGCTACCTGTATGTATTTGACCAGACCTGGATTTTTGTGTGTTGATTCCCCTATACCTACTATACATGAGATGAGGAGTCACTAAGCCCAGAGTGGTGGACGGGGCGCGCGCTTAGGTAAGACAGGTGGAAATTTTTGGCGAACTTTGAAACCATTTGACCACGTCTGCCATTTTGATATTTGAAAATAGATTATTATTACTATCGGAAAATAACAATGGCAGACCATTATCACGCGGATAACATTCTGGCAGACACTTATGAAAGTGCTGAAAAAAATACAATTTTGAAAGTATTTGACCAGATCTGCCATTCATATATTTTATTTATTAGGGTCTTAAAAACTTATTTTCGAAACGGCAGACATTTTCATTGCGTACAGACTTCAGCAGTCAACAAGACTTAGCTTCTACATGGTCAGATGTATATATGTATTACGTTCCCTGACCTTACATCAATGATTTACTTTATTAATGTTTTTATGGTCATTTACATTTAATTTTGAAAACTATGGAATAAAATTTATAAATTTGATGATACAAAACTAAATATACATTTGTAAAGAATCTCAAATATAAAGTTGTGTTGCAAATAACAAATCATCATTTAAATATTTAGTTTATTTCTTTATCAATTACAAAACAACATAAAAAAACACGCATGCATTTATTGAAATGTTCATTCATCATCACTATCGTATGGCGTTGTGTGACTCGTCTTCATAATCCATTGAATCGGATTCTGTAAAAGTAAAACGTAAATTATATAATAAAAGAAATGAGTAAAGTCAAAAATAATTATTAAAGAGTTAATCATTATAAACTTACCTAGTAAGGCAATGCCTTTGATGTCGCACGATGCCGCCGCGCCGCCAGTGTAGGTACTTCTGCTGCTACATGAAAATATGCTAGGGTTGCAACAAATGGGAAATAAAACAATTGTGATTATTACTATTATGATGTAATCATTTATTCATATGTACATTCAAAACAATTGCGATTATTAAATCTGATGTAATTATTTTTTCATAAATATATAATTATTATTAATTACATAATATATTGCACTGTGAAATATTTACGTATCACTTTATTTTTGATGTTCTTAATTGTCTTTTATAAAATTTAAGTGACGCATTCGCATTGGGATCAACAATCCGATAAGAAAAGAATGGAGACAACATATACATAGCTTTGATTTCAATTCTACAGATACAAAATATACAATCTATCTAAAATGATACAACGGATGTTTCCTGCGTTTTCTCGTCAAAATACCGAAACAACGTAATTATTGTATAGTAGTTGGGCGTGAAAGTAAAAAAACAAATGAAAAGTGTTTTCCATATGATTATTTATTAAATTTACGCGATTAAGAATAATTTCAACGATACAATTTAGTAACCGAGAATTCAGAGGATTAAAGAAAATACCTGCCTGATCATTTTATCAAACTCTAAAAGAATTATGGTTATTTCGCATCACTCGGTTTATTAGTTTGGTAATAATTATTAAAGGTAGTTACAACCCTAGCCATTGAGTCGAACGGTAGGCAACACAATATCGACTTTGTGCGGGTACATATGGTACATTTCTTCTTGCTGTGAAGCGTAATTATTATTATTAAGATTTTTTAGGCTATTTTGAATCAGCTGTTCTAATTTAATTCTAGAAATTTATTAAAACGTGATTTTTTTAAAAGTATATTATGAGTTTATAAATACCTCAACCAATAGTTATTGTGTCCTATCCTCATTTCTTTATATCTTGGTAGTTAACTAAAGTGTTAAATTTACATAACCTCAACAACAACATTTACACTGCCACTGCACTAAAACTAATATGGAATCCATCACACAGTCTATTGATCAGATGTTTGAAGTGTTTAACCACAGAATGGATGAGTTCCAAAAGGATCTCCAGACAATTTCAACAGCCCCAATGGGTAGCCCGTCTTCTAAATTAGCGTCTGACTTTACAGTCTTTCGCACATTTGTCTTGACATCACTACAGTGTCTACAGTCTGAGGTTATCCTCCTGAGTAACAAAACAAAAGTACCTACGACGGACGACCACGCTTCGAGTTGCCAAACACACAGCCAAACAACAATAATGAGTAATAAATTGTTTACAAAAAAAACAAGTTTTCCATTTTTCTGTATGAGTAGACAGAACTTCAAAACGCCACCTGCTACGGTTTATATTATGAACGATGGTTATAAAAATAAAAGTTATATTTGTTGGTGTAAACTATTTTATTGATCAATAATTTTGGAATTAACTGTCAACATTGATTACAATAAAACGCAGTTTTATTTTATTACACTATTGTTTTTTTATCAAAACATGTATTTGAAGTACCATATAATATTATGCTGATCCAAGCATTTTCACTCAAAACTAATATCACTAATGATTTGTAAAAGTAAATTATTTCAATATACATTTCATAACCAACAAGTAAGAATAATTATTATTATTCCTACCTACAACAACAAACCTAAAACACTATTTACTATGGGAAAATAACCAGGAAGGTGAAAAACATTATATTACCTATTATTTACGATTTCGACGCACTCGACTTTTAGTAAAATATAGTAGGTAAACATAATATTATGGTTTTGATTTTTGCTACTAGTATAAGAAAACTGCGTGTTCAAACTACTTGTTTGTCTGTCTGAAAATTCGGAAGTACTTTGGTAGTTTACCGATTTATAATAATATTGTATATATCGTTGTTTAAAAAATATTCAAACACAATAAAATATGATATACTGATTTATCACTGGTTTCAGTGATGAACTGATGAGTCAATGTTAGCCACTATACTTTCGTCATACGTGTGTATGATTGATGTGATTTGCAACGTGGTGATATTTCAGAAAAATCACGGGTCAAATTGTCCCACCGAAAATATAACTGCGTTATAAGAATAACTATACCTACGATAAATTATACATAATACAATATAGTCTCAAATGCATACTAGTGAAATATTTTATTTGAATCAATAAAATAAAAAAAAATTAAAAATAATAATAATACAAAAATAAATTCACAACACAAGAAAATCCGCGCGCAAATCATAGCGCGTGACAATGAAATCAAGAACTTTCGAGCCGACGCGACGCGGACGACGAAGGAGCCTAACAAAAGTACCTACAATCATAGGCGGCTCGTGACAAAATTGTATGGCCGTGTTCACTTGAAATAAAACAACGAAAATAGGTACCTACAATAGCGTTAGCAGTACAAAAAAAATGAGCACCACATTATAAATGTCTATTTATACACTAAAAATTATAGAGTATTTCAAAACGAATTCAATTATTATTTAGCAATAATTAGAAAATCCCCGAATTTGCATTCGTGATCGTATTCATAGTGTTTGTCTACACTAATATTATAAAGAGGAAAACTTTGTTTGTTTGTTTGATTGTAATGAATAGGCTCATAAACTACTGGACATTTTACCAATGTTTGCAAGTTTGTGATTACTTTGATAGTTTACCGATTTATAATAATTGTATACTTATATCATTGTTTAAAAATATTCAAACACAATATGATATAGGTACTGATTTATCACTGGTTTCAGTGATGAACTGATGAGTCAATGTTAGCCACAATACTAATCACTTTCGTCATACATGTGTATGAACTATGATTGATGTGATTTGCAATGTGGTGAAATTTCATAAAAATCACGGGCCAATTTTTTGTTTTGAATCCCACCGAAAATACATATATTACTAATTGCGTTATTAGAATAATTAATTACTATACCCACGATCAATTATTACAATTTACAATATAGTCTCAAATGCATACTAGAGAAATATTGCAATTTGAATCAATTAAAATGCATAGCATACAAAAATAAATTCACAACACAAGAAATTCCGCGCGCAAATCATAGCGCGTGTCAATGAAATCAAGAATGTAATTTTATATCAAGCCGACGCGACGCGACGACGACGCCGAACTAAAGTAGTACCTACAGTACCATTTACCTTCAGTGTACAATACAGTTTACAGACCTACGACCGACGGACGAACAATAATGAGTAATAAATTGTTTACAAAAAAAAACATAGTTTCTAAGGTCATTAGTTTTATTTTATTTTATTGTTATTTTCTTTGAACGATTGGAAATGAAATTACTCAATTTTTACACAGAACTTTGATTTATTAGAATTATGCTCATTATGTATAAGATAACGAACGCGAATGCACGACATCTAGCGTCAATGTCTAAACATCGCCTTTCGTTTAGACATTGACGCGCTAGATCTGTAATAAGTATATAGTCTATGCGCTAGATGTCGTGCTTTATGTCGTGTTTCGCTTGGCAAAAGTCACGCACACTACTGTAGAAGTGTCAAATTTTTCCGGTATTTTACTGTTGTTTTTCTAAGTAAATATTGTAAATTATTGATTAAAAAGGTCGAACGCGCACACATTTCATTATAGAGAAGTGATAAAATGATTAGTTTTAAAGAAATAGTGTCTGTGTTAAGTGTTTAGAGGTAATCAAAAATGTATGGAGGGACGGTCGGTACATCCACCTTAAATAATTGTAGCCAGAAGGATAAAGTAGGTGTTGTAAATTGTTTCTCGTATACATAACTACACTGATACCAATGCATACGCGGGCTGTCTTTATTGCTCGAGCGTATGGTGCCTGTTTGATAAATACACTGTACAGTGTACGGGTATACAGCTAGCGTCGTCCAGTATATGTACTCACGTAGTCATGCATAGGACTGTAACTGCGTTATGCGAGACTAAATGTGATATTTTGTTTAGTCGAGGCTGTAGATTATTATTTTGGGACATTTGTTTACATATAAATTTATTGATACTGATATGTAAAAACCTGCTTAAAGGATTGGTTAAACATGATTAAATGAGCTAAGAAGGTTCGATTCCCGATCAGCTCAGAATAGATTTGTCTGGTTACAAAAATATAATTATACCAAATACCCACTTATATCTTATTTAATTACTCGATGTGAAGTTGCATGAGTATTATTTAAGATTATTCATTATTGCATAAAGAAGTAATTAATGGTTATCATGCAAGGAACGTAAGTTTCCTGGACAGGCTAATATAGTAACATTATGGAAGTTCATGTAAGTTGATGTATGTGTTTCGATGGTGATGTGGACCACGACAAGGGATTTCTAAAGTTGTTGTTGTTAAGCTATAATGTTACAAGATGAAGCCTGACAAAAAAAAATGTTGTGTGGTTTTATGAAACCACGGTAAAAGTGAAACTGTTCGAACGGTTCCGAACACTGCTTTATACCTACTCGGCAGCCGACCATCACGCGACATGCGCTACACAGACCAAAAAGTTTGAGACGATGTAATAAAAGTTTCACTTTAAAAAGGGTAACGCCCGTGTACGTAATTTGAAATGTGTTACCAGATAATGCCTGGTGGTCAAGAAAAATCGGGTGACGCC
>CAJQZM010035751.1:9545-19581 GCA_907164665.1 Colias nastes | reverse complement strand
AAAAAAAAAACAAACAAAATAAAAAAATCGTTTCTATTTACACATTTACATAACTTATACAATAGAACCTTAAAAATAACTTTTGTAAATACACAATCTGTTTATGAGCTACAATTACAATGTTTTAGCACAAAAAGCTACCAAACTTGAAATTTCATGGTAGAATCTGGTAGAAATAATGCCACAGTATTTAAAATTTCATGGTAGAATTTGGTAGAAATAATGCCACTGTATTTAAAATTTCATGGTAGAATCTGGTAGAAATAATGCCACAGAATTTAAAATTTCATGGTAGAATTTGGTAGAAATAAGGCCACAGTATTTAAAATTTCATGGTAGAATCTGGTAGAAATGCCACAGAATTTAAAATTTCATGGTAGAATTTGGTAGAAATGAACTTCCAAGAACTTACGGTAATAACAATTTTCTATAGTAAATTTATACAAGAAATAATATTTTATGGACTTCCATTTAATATTTTATTAAAAAAATTAACATTTTTACATCCTCTAGTAATCTAGTTCTTATACATACATAAAGCGCGGTATTGTTTAGGATTCTGTAATTTTTATTTACACAAAATTGTAATATAGTTGTGACAAGGCTATTTAGGCATCTATACTAATATTATAAAGCTGAAGAGTTTGTTTGTTTGAACGCGCTTACCTCAGGAACTACTGGTCCTATTTGAAAAATTCTTTCGGAGTTAGATAGTTCATTTATCGAGGAAGGCTATAGGCTATATATCACGCTAAGACCAACAGGAGCGGAGCCACAGTACACAGTATGCAATAATAATAATAATTCTACATATAGTTAAATACATTGGCACATCCATACCTACATTTTTTCTTACATTTCCATTCCTAGTATATTTTCGTAATAAAAATACATTAAAATCAGAAAAAAAAACGTTACAAACAGACAAAATGGAAAACCATAGGAGATTGAGATCAAATTTTCACTTTTACATACAATTTTAACGCTAAATACCAAAATAATCTTGTCACACTGTATTAATATGACGTCATCATTACATACATAATATTATAGACTAACGGCCTTACTAACACAAAGTTAAACAATGGATAAATTTCTACCATTTTCTACAATAGCTGTGTCCTGCTCTTGCTCACATGAAACGTCAATCATAAAAACAAGACAGGTTATTGCAATAACTAATCCATTGCAAAGCGAATGGGTAACATTTTATTAGTAAGACCGTAAATGTTGGACAAATTTGAGCATTATTTAAGTATTATGCTATCCAACTAAGAACAAGATAGACTATGTGACGTCATAGCTGTCAATTCGATACAAACAATAATCTAAGTATAGCAGTAATGTTTTAATTAAATGTGAAACTCTGCCCAATAGTCGTGCAGGCAGAGTTTTGATTTGGATAATTTTTGAGCGCGATTTTAGCAGTTTATTGTAATATCCATATTATAAAAAAATCGTTTGAATTAACAGCTATGACGTCACAAAATGGCGTTGAATCTATCCTATTCTTTTTACATAGTGGCGCTATTCGACTCACAATTATTTACAGTACATAAGGAGCGCCTACTATATGTATACTGTGAGTTATCAGCTGCTATTTAATACGGTACAATGATGTAAGTAAACGAGTTCTAGCACCTTTACAGTACAATACAGTACACAAGGGTCTTACAATAGTTTCAGTACATAAATGCCCTGCACGTTATCGGCTGCTATAATACAGTACAGTGCATTATACAGTTCAGCACAGTACAGTACAGTGCAATATACAGTACAGTACAGCGCAGTACTGCACAGTACAGTACCGTACATTACAAAGCACAGTACAGTGCACAGCCCTACAACAGATCGAACACCTTAATAGTGCCCTACGAAATATGGGCTGTTACAGTACAGTACACAAGAGATCCTATAACAGTTCCAGCCTTGATGGTGCCCTACGAGTTATCAGCTGCTACAATACAGTACTGTACAATACAATACAGTACCATACAATACAATACAGTTCACAGCCCTAGAGCAGTTCCAACACTTTAATAGTGCCCTACGATTATCAGCTGCTACAATACAGTACCGTACAATACAATACAGTACTATACAATACAGTACACTACCATACAGTACCGTACCATACACTAAAACAATACACATAACAGCAGTTCCAGTCTTGATGGTGCCTGCGTTATCCTCTGTTACAATACAGTACTATACAATACAATACAGTACACTACCATACAGTACTGTACCAAACACTCCAATACAGAACACCTTACAGCAATTCCAACACTTTAATAGTACCCTGCGAGTTAGCAGCCAACAATGCAGGGCGAGCCGGGTGCCTACGCCAGCACACAGCCGACACAAATTCACTAGGCTCTTCGTCCCGTCTTTCCCTCTCTAGAAACCCTCGCAAAGCATCGAAC
Organism: Colias nastes; assembly: GCA_907164665.1. Lineage (NCBI taxonomy): Eukaryota > Metazoa > Arthropoda > Insecta > Lepidoptera > Pieridae > Colias > Colias nastes. The sequence continues at coordinate 17,155 of CAJQZM010035751.1, read as the reverse complement.
CTATACGCTAGTAAAGGTCTGGAAACCCCCCCATAGTACACATATAGAGCGTTATTCTCTGAGCCACAAGCTACATATTTGCCGTCCGTGGCCAGACCGACGAAGTTCTTTTCGTTCGCGTGACCCGTGAACGAACGGACGCAGCGCGGGGAATCCACCTATGGAGGAAGGTTGATTTATTTGAGATGAAATAGCATAAAAAATAAAAAAAATAATGGACAAAACACACATAAAAAGCCAATATAACCACCCAATATAAAGCTTTCTTCAGTTGTAAATCTAAAACTGCCTAACATTGGAAAAAAATTTGCCCAAGACTCCACTCGCAAGCTTCTCATATCCTTCTTTCTATTCCCTATGATTTTTTACAAATTTAAACTAAATTTTTTAAAAACTCCATAAAATCATTATAATTCATATTAATAAAACTAGCACAACTGCCCACGGCTTCACACACGCATAATTTATTCCAACTATGACCAAATTTCTATTGCCAACAACGAAATGAGACTATCCACCCGTGAAAATCTCATCAAAACCCCCCCTTTTTTTACTAACCTTCCACAACTTCAACATAGAATCCGTAGACGCGGACACTAACGTCTTATCATCCAAGAACTGCACATAGGACACCGCCTTCCTGTGATCCCTGAGCACAGCCAGGGGCGATCTAGGTGCCCTTAGGTCATAATAATGCACACAATGATCCGCAGACCCAAACGCTAGGTGACAAGACGAGCTAGGATTGAATCGGACACAGCAGACATTGAATTTGGCTTCAAGAGTTGCCACAGAACGTTCCGCGTTAAGGGACCACAGTTTGACCCTGGCGTCGTCTGACCCTGAGGCCAACAGTCGCACGTCAGCGCGGTTGAAGTGTACCGACCAGCAGCGTTTGTCGTGCTCCTGTAAATAAATAATAATAATAAAAACATAATGCACAGATACAAATTTATAAAGAGAAAAAAATTCGATCACGAGGCGGGACTCGAACCCGCATCCTTTCACGCTAATCCGGGGCGGATACCTGACCAACTCAGCTACTCGTGATCAGCCAGAGCGATCGAATTTATTCTATTCTTTCGGTTTAAATAGGAAAATAGAAATAATAAGAAAAGGTAATAATCTATACTAATATTATAAAGCTGAAGAATTTGTTTGTTTGAACGCGCTAATCAGGAACTACTGGTCCGTTTTGAAAAATTCTTTGGGTGTTAGATAGCCCATTTATCGAGGAAGACTATAGGCTATATATCATCACGCTAAGACCAACAGGAGCGGAGCACTGCGAGTGAAACCGCGGAGCGCAGCTAGTTTAAACATATAATAAAATCGTAGGAAAGTCATAAATGTACAATAAATATTGTTTAAGGGTGTGCGTTCAAATTCAAAATTATTTATTGTGATTCACAGCTTATAAAGTTGATATTACATTACATGGCGTGATCAGCATGTAACAAAAAAAAATAAAAATGTAGTTTTAAGAGTTTTTATCTGTTTGTATCTGACATACAATTTATTTATCTAATAAACATAAAAATGTAATTTCCAGGAGACCCGAACGAACACCTACACACTCTACACACCACCCTGATCTTTCCACAGCTCGGAATCCCACCTTTTCCTACCGGAACCTGCAGGATCTCACCTTTTCCCACCGGAACCTGCAGGATCCCGACATTTTCTACACTTACCTGTAACGCCCGTGTCCTCATCCCAGTAGCAGCATCCCACACAGCCACTGTACCCTCATAATCACTGGACGCCAACACATTCTTATGGTACGCGTTCCAAGAGACGCAGGATATCTTGTGCGAGCATTGCATCTCGGCGCACGGGTAGTGCACGTCAACTGCATCACGTACTACCGACTCGAATTCGAATACCTGTAAAAATATAGAAATTAAAAATTATTTATTTGGAATATCACTCCATCTTAATATATATAAATCTCGTGTCACAATGTCCTCAATGGACTCCTAAACCACTTAACCGATTATAATAAAATTCGCACAACATGTGCAGTTCGATCCAACTTGAGAGATAGGATAGTTTAAACATGTAGGTACCACGGGCGAAGCCGGGGCGGACCGCTAGTAGTATATAAAAATAATTACGTTAAAAACATCCGACTTCAAAAACGGAAAAGTAAAAAATAAAAAAGATTTGATATTATTAATTACTACATATTATTTAGATGTGCTGTTTATTAAATAGGTTTGATGTCGGTGCACGGGCTTAATACAAAGTGATTAGTGTTTGGCACCGAGTCCTTTTTTTTGAAGTCGGTTAAAAACACAGTCGCTTTCTCTGTCCCTATGTCCCTTTGTATGCTTCTTTAAAACTACGCAACGGATTATGATGCGGTTTATTTTAATAGATAAGTTGTGTCAAGAGGAAGGTTTAAGTATATAATTTATTCGGTTTTAAACAAAGCGGGCAAAGTAGTTATAACATACAATACAAAAAAATTATATAAACGCAAAATTGTATATTAAATAAGAATTTTAAACAATAGTTTTAAGTTTTGTCTTCAATCCAAAGTTATTTCACAAGTGAAGCTACTACAAGCGTGTTAAAAATGAAAAAAAAAAACCCACCTTAATTCTTTTAGTAACTCCGGCAATAGCAAAAAACTCATCATCCTTATCAAATTCTATCGTCGACACTATAGTTGAATAATTAATCGCGTCCGAACAGTATGACAGGGTCGCCAGGGGCCTCAGGGCCCTGTACCGCGTGAAGGCAGCCAGGTCCTCGCGGAAGGCCTCCAGGCCCCCCAGGGCCCCGACGTCTGCGGACCCTTCAGGGACACTCGGGGCCCCGCACGCGGAGTGCGAGGCCACGGGGCCCTCGCCGTCTGGGGCCCGCTGGTCCCCGCCTGGAAGGAATTGAATTAGGAATTTAGTTAGGAGGAAATATGTTTTTTGTTTGCAAAAATTTAACACAAAAACTATGTTTTCGACATTAAAATATTCTTTCACCTTTACAGAACTACATCTTTACTAAGTAACATAAGCATTATTGTTAATTTCGAGTTGACAGAGACGAAGCCACGGCAATTACCTTGTTCTTAAAAAGTTGACAATAATATAACGAGCTTCTAAAAGTATTACATTTTTAAAACAACATACAATGCTAAAATTGTTAAAAAAAGACGGGTTGCACTCCGGGAGTGCCGGCAGAAGTGAAAACGCGCGTAGTAGAGAGGGGTTAGCTGTCTACTCTCCATCCGTCTTACGCTTTTTCGATCAGGTCACGTGTCCTGACGCGAGTTTAAGATTTTATACCCATTACAGAAAAAGTGCTCAACGCCGCTAAAGAAGTTTTCACTTCAAAAATTATTACTTTCTATTTGAAAATATTTTTTTTCTGTATATTTTTCGATATATTTATTTTTCTTTCTATTTTTGAATGCAATTTTTGCTTTTAGACTTTCAACTCACCAGCAGCACTACTAGCCCTGCTCTCCGGCATCTGCTGCGGCACTATATCGTCCGTCGCCACAGAGGCCACGCTGTGGGGCCCCGGCGTGTGGGACCCTGTGTGGGGCCCCGGGGGCACCGGCTGGAGCCCCGCGGGCGTAGCCCCATCGGAGCCCGAGCCGGGGAAGTAGAGCTCGTCCGCGCGGTGCGCGAAATAGCACTAAACGAACGAATATAGCTTTATAAAAAAAGTCCCATGTCCCCTAGTGGGGTAAGGGGCAGGTGCATTATACATCTGTTTCACTGATCGATTTTCTTTAGGGACAAGTAGGTGATCAGCCTTTTGTGACCGAGGCATTTTTTTTTCCTCGTCTCGCTTGTTACGCTCACGCGTCAACCACTGTACCAAGGAGGCGGTCTAGCTTTATAACGATATTTTTATATATTTGCCTTGCTGTAAAATCATTTTTATTATTTAACTTATGTCTTATAGGTCGTTTTTATATTGTGAAAAACTAGCACAGTGCACATAGTGCGATAAAAAAACCTGTGCCCATCGAATATTGGTTATTTTTAAATTTTCTCCCTAAAGAAAATCGATCAGTGAAACAGATGTATAATGCACCTGCCCCTTACCCCACTAGGGGACATGGGACTTCACATGTATTTATTTATTTATGTATGTATTGTATGTATTGACCGGTTGGCTTGGTTGGTAGTGACCCTGCCTTCCAAGCCAGAGGTCGTGGGTTCGATTCCCACCCGGGGCAAATATTTGTGTGATGAACATAGATGTTTGCTCTGTGTCTGGGTGTTGATTATCTATACAGGGTGTAATCGTTAAGTGTGCACAGGCGATTATTCCGTAACTATTGCAGATATCAAAAAAATTTAAACTGATATCGAAAGTACTTAACCTAATGAGTAAAATGGCCGTAATAAATTTTTAAAAATAAAACGAGAAATATCTAAAAAATTAACTTGAAACCCTCCCATACATTAAGTATGAGATACGAATATCCCATGTACATATTTTAATATGAAAGATTTTAGCTTTTTCTTTCTTTTTTTGGTTTTCTGCTTTAATTACTTCGCATATTTGAAGGGAAGTTCATTTAGAAACTGTAAATAGAGCTCCTCATTGTATTGAACAATGAGAACATCACATTTCGAAAATCTGCTATGAATACAAAATGTATGGGAAATAAAACGTATGGGAGCGTTTAATGTAACATTTTTGGATATTTCTCGTTTTAGTTTTAAAAATTTATTATGGCCATTTTACTCATTAGGTTAAGTACTTTCGATATCAGTTTAAAGTTTTTTGATATCTGCAATAGTTACGGAATAATCGCTTGTGCACACTTAACGATTACACCCTGTATAAGTATTTATTTAAAATTATATGTATGTTTATCAGCCATCTGGTTTCCATAACACAAGCGAAAGCTTAGTATGGGATCAGATCGTGCCGTGTGTGAAAATGGTCCTGAAATATTTATTATTATTTATGTATATACCTGTACGAAATCATCAAAGTGTGCGGCCAGTCGTCTCCAACGCTGCGCAAGCGCATCTCCACCGCCCCACGCAGCACCACAACCTGAGATGAAACTCTCTTCTTCTTCTGCACATGTTGCTGAGAGAGAGAGATAGAGATATTTATGTATGTATGTATATACCTGTACGAAATCATCAAAGTGTGCGGCCAGTCGTCTCCAACGCTGCGCAAGCGCATCTCCACCGCCCCACGCAGCACCACAACCTGAGATGAAACTCTCTTCTTCTTCTGCACATGTTGCTGAGAGAGAGAGAGATAGAGATATTTGATATTTTGGTTTTATGGCATTCAAATCTCAGGAACTACTGGTTCGATTTGTAAAATTCTTTCGGTGTTAAAAAGCCCATTTATCGAGGAAGGCTATAGGCTATATATCATCGCGCTTAGAAACCGTGGGGCACAGCTAGTAATAAATATTTAGAGCAAAGGTAGCGATAGCAAATTGTGATAGATAATACAGTGTAAACTCTATATAACGACACTCCATTTAACGTCAAACTCCGTATAACGTCAAGATTTCTCGACTTTGGTTGGTTTATATTGTTGTCTATACAATAATACACTCCATATAGCATCACGCTCACTCTAATTAACGACCACAATAAGACATTACCAATTACTAGGAAGTACTGACTAAGTTGCCGAAATCAATGAAAATGTAGTTGTGTACATTCTTTTTTACTGACATACCGAAGATTCTAAGAAATGCAGTCGTTTGTTTGTTGTGTGAATGAACTTACACATGTTCAACTCAACTACTTGGCTTTCGTTAGTTACACGTTATCATAATCTCTCAGTTGCCTACAAACCCTTAAACTGCAAGAATGGCGAGTAAAAGAAAATCTTTGTATGGACGAAAAAGTTTCATTAATACGTGCTATAGAAGCTAGTGAAAAAATTAGTGATGTTGGGAGACGGTTTGGATTTAGTCGCTCCACCGTGTCTACCGTGTGGAAAAATAAAGAAAAAATTCTGCATGCCGAAAAAGATGGACGATCTGCCAAAAAATTGAAGAAACCTCAATATAAGACCTTGATCAAGCGATGATAACATGGTTTCATAGGCAATGTCAAAATAATATTCCTGTCTCGGGACCAATCATGCAATTTTCCCTTTCTTTCCATTTAACGACCACTCTCTATAACGTCGAAAAATGCACGGTCCCTTAAGTGACGTTATATAGAGTTTACACTGTATATGTAAGGGGCGATATTTAGGTTTACGATTTAAGACATTTTAAGCATGTTGGGCGGGAATAAATTGTCATTTTTTGACAAAAGCGATGTTTTGAACATTCATGGTGGGCTTTAAGAGATTATGCAAACTCTAATCATAAAGAATGACATTGACCAGCTATTTTTTGAAGTGAAACTTCTTTAGAGTAAAATTTCAAGGTCGCGTCATGGCAATGCCGTCACGTCATTGAGTAAATCGACGATTATGGTATCTTTCAATTTTGCCAAAGTAGTTTCACTTCTGACACGCTCCGTTTTCTCCAATACTCACCAGAAGCGTCCAGTTCGCTGATATCCCGCTTCAATCTTGGTGGTTCCTGGCTTAAAGCCTGGTCTGGTGTCAACCTTCCATCATCCACACCTTTGAGGGTACGAAGCACTTGGCCTACGTGCTCCATGTCCTGAAAATTAATAAATTAACATTTAAAAAATGATACTTAATAATATTTATAGCGTTTCTCTATCTTTATTTGTTTGTTTGTCTCTCTTTTACCTTGCAATGGAGTTATTTAATGGTAAGATTTTTGGGTTAAGATATGGTTCGGAGGCTGGTGGTATACCATCTGTTCTCAGGGGTGTTTACCATGTCGCAGAAGAATTCCAACCAATACCCGCGGCCCCATCATTAAAGCGGCTCGACGGAACACAGTGGGGTTTTAGCCGGTAAAAACCCACATAACCCACGGCTCCTTCCCCGGGGGCCGTGGGTATCTTTGGAAGATTTCCCCACTTTAAAAAAAAAGACGTGTGTCACTCGGGGACTGCCGCAGTAAAGCTATTGCATGCTATGCCTTCAAGCCACACCTCCGTGCCCGTCGGAGTGGGGAGCGTGAGGTTTTTTCGTTACGGAATTTCTGGATTCGGTCCCCGCGCTCAAGGCCCGCGATAGAAGCTATGCAATAGCTTAATAAGGGGTGTGTACCATTTCTGTCTGTCATAACTGTCATTTTTGTACACTGAAAAACACTACTTTTAGACATCACGGTCGGTCACGGTCATATGGCGCGACTGACATGATTAAAAAGAGCGACTATGGAGTTTCTTGCCGGTTCTTCTCCATAGATACTGCTTTCCGAATTGGTGGTAAAAATATGTAATGACGATTCAAAATTGCTTCTAGAAGAAGTCTAATTGAATAAATGAATGATGAGTTTAAGTTTAAATGCTTGAGTTTGAGTTTCAATGTTTGAGTTGGAGCTTAAATGTTTGAGTTTGAGCTTAAATGTTTGAGTGAGTTTCAATGTTTGAGTTTGAGCTTAAATGTTTGAGTTTGAGCTTAAATGTTTGAGTATGAGCTTAAATGTTTGAGTTTGAGTTTGAGTATGAGTTTGAGTTGGATCTGGTGGTATACCTTCCTCACGAGCGCCGCCTCCCTTGCGAGCTGCTCCA
>CAJQZM010035750.1:0-12747 GCA_907164665.1 Colias nastes | reverse complement strand
CCTAGTTGGCGCTTCCGCCAACGTCACCCAGATGCCTATTTACAACAAATTGCAGCTGTGGCTCTCACGGGTCACCCTCTGTAGCGGCACGCGGCTCACGCTGCGCTGCCGACGTTGCTCCACGTCTCGTTGTTGCAGCTCGCGCTCCAGTTGGCGAAGCCGCTTCTGTTCTTTCTTCAATGCCTCTTCACGATCCTGCAGCCGGCGGCAGTAGCTGCGGCTGCGTCCACTGGAGTCGCGATCACGCCCCCGAGTGAGGCTGCGACTGGAGTCACGTTCACGGCCGCGAGTGAGGCTGCGCCTGGAACGCGATCGGCTCCGTCGGGGAGTTCCTGCGTTCCGTCCAACATCGTTTGATTCCATCTGGAACTCGTAGCCAGAAAATTGTGTGCATTAGTATAAGATCGGGTAACTTTTTTATTGAAAAGACAAAATCAGTAATATCTTGAAAACTAGGCGTGCTACGCAGAAAATAACGAAATTTTGGCCCCCCCTTATAAACCCCCAGACGCAACAATAAAAATAGCCACATTCAGGTTTTTTTTTTTTTTTTTTTTTTTTTTTTTTTTTACCCTCAATTTAAACTTCTCCTAGTTTAATGATATTTAAAACTAACGGTCCGCCCCGGCTTCGCCCGTGGTACACATCCACGCTTTCCCTCCATAAGAGCCATCCTCGTACATCGAGGAATAAACGAAAATAAGAAAAGTAAGAATTAAGGATGTCGGTTCAGCCGTTCTGGAGTTCCGTGCTTACCAACACCATTGGTGAGTTATCTTTATATTATAGTTCTTTTACTGTTATACGGGAAGCATAACATCAGCTTAAACTTCGAAGGTAAGTGGCGTAAAGTGAATATCATGCGTTCAATGTCTATTTACAACACGGCTTCAACATCTGGTATGACGTTAGGTTCGGATCACTATAATAAACTTCTATTCGTGAAAGCAACTACAACGTTTAACAATCAGACTTTACAGAGCATAATTAAGTTGCAGGCGTGTACTTACACTTTTATTGTCTATCCCGCTTCTGAGATGTAAAATTCCCCCTTGTAACACTGCACTGGATGTCGAGGGTTGTAATTAAACTCCAATATTCAACTCTCAAAGACTATATTTCTTGAAAATGTCGGTAACAAGACTTAAGCACAACCGAACACTTCGAGCGCTAAGTCTCAACTGTCGTTTTGAATGCCACGCGCCACCAAGCGGCCATCAGTGTTGCCAGTTGATTAAACAATTAATATTGAATCATGAAAATATGAAATTATAAATAATCTATAGTTGATATAATAATAATAATTAGAAAACCTTACACAATTAATATTGAATTATAAAAATATGAAATTATAAATAATCTATAGTTGATAAAATAATAATAATAATTAGAAAACCTTACACTAATAATTAATTTGAATGCAGAAATCATCCTTAGCATAATTATAGTAATAATATCAAGTATTTTTTTTAATACGGAACTTTCTTTTTCAGTTTGACCTCGGATGCCAAAATTGGAAAAGGACTCTAATAGGCACGTTTCACAATTCAGGGTTGTTCATATCTCTGCCACTAACAGGCATCATATCAGACAAGTATGGTCGTAGGTTAGCATTATCTGTTGCCTCCCTTATGAACGGCATATTTGGCTTTCTCAGATCTTTTTCCACTAGTTATACAATGATGGTTATTTTCGAGTTTCTCGAAGCGGCTCTAGGTGCTGGAGCTTATAGTACCGCGTTTGTTATTGGTAAGTTGGAGAAAGCCTTGTTTTTATTCCAATATGTGTGTTTCTTTTAACATCATGTCGTTTTTACAGCGATGGAACTGGTTGGACCAAAAGGAAGAGTGTTCGGTAATACACTGATCAACGCAGTGTACGTGCTAGGTCTCATGACGCTAGCCAGCCTGTCATGGTACCTCCAAAGCTGGAGGACTCTCCTAAGAATAATATACATTCCTGCCATGACCGTGTTCTCGTATCTGTGGCTTCTTAACGAGAGCGTTCGGTGGCTGATCAGCAAAGGAAGACATCAAGAAGCAACTGCAATCTTAAAGAAAGCAGCAAAAATGAATAAAGTTGTCTTGTCCGATCAAGTTCTGACTCCCCTTTACGAATTGGACAAATTCTCCAGTGATCCAGATAACGAGAAGTCCAAAGTAGACTTAGTGGAAGAAGAAAAAGAGTCAATGTTCATGCGTGTGATAAAATCGAGTATTATAAGGAAAAGAGTGGCTGTGTGTTCGTTTCTGTGGATTACATGTACGTTTGTGTATTACGGGTTGTCTATAAACTCAGTGTCGTTGGCTGGGAATAAATATGTGAACTTTATGCTAGTGGGTTTTGTGGAGATACCCGCGAATTTCGTATGTTTGCTAGTGTTGGACAGATTCGGGAGGAAGAGGGTGCTAGTCATTACGTATGTGCTGAGCGCATGTTTATGCATCAGCCTGTCATTTTTGCCTAAAGGTAAGTGTAGTGTAACACTTAAGATATTTCAAGGTCTCTTTTTAACGCCTCAATAATGATAGTGTGTGTTTAAGGCTATTTGCGATCTGATGATAAAAGCGGAAAGATTGCTCTATATGACTTTATTATTCCTAAACTCCGTAGTGTTACTTAAAGTTATTTGGTACATAATAAATATCTAAGATAAGACGTTTACAGTAAAATGTGCGAGACGTAATAACTTCCTTGTAATAGTGATTAGCATACAATAATACAAATATATATACACTAGCTTACCGCCCGCGGCTTCGCCCGCTTTGTCTAAAACCTAATAAATTATATGAAATGAAATGAAATGAATGTATTTATTGCCACAATCATTTTGGATACAAAAAACTTAAAATCTACTTAACCTAATAACAAAATTGAGAAAAATAAAAAAATAAGAAAAGATATATATATACTAAAACCTTCCTCTTGAATCACTCTATCTATTAAAAAAAACCGCATCAAAATCCGTTGCGTAGTTTTAAAGATTTAAGCATACAAAGGGACATAGGGACAGAGAAAGCGACTTTTGTTTTATACTACGTAGTGATGATATTGCGCAAAATTGGTCTGTAAGAGCAAATTAAGCTGATCATAAACTTGGCCTGTAAAAAAAATTTATCATTCATTTTATATTTTTCTACGAAAACCTGTATGTTACAAATCGGAAGAAAATAATTGAACCCTATGTAACCCTTGCTTTTAGAAATATCAAACAGAGAAGTAAGGTCAAAGATGGTAGATAGCTAAAATATTATATAAAAGATGGTAAGATGGTTAGCCAAACATCTAAAAGTTACACATAGTATATAGATGCTTGCTAAACATCCACGGTAGATTTCGCAGAATATATTTTAAATCGAAGTCGAGGTTGCTTCATATTTATCGTGTCGCCATCAAAGTTGCGATGGCGCTCACTTGAGAACCGTTTCCCGGTTCATTCATTTATTCATGCAATGTTTGTTAAACGACCGTCTCAAGTTTACCCCAAGATATTATTATAGCAACAGTAAAGCTATATTATTGGTGACCCGTGCGTCAACTTTTGAAGAAACCAGTACGAAGCAGTCTTAACTATGATTTCCTTGGAAATCTACAAGATAGTGTACGCTAATAAAGGAAAAGATTAAAATATATTTGTAAAAGCAGAACCTAAAAAATTAAGGACCTGAAGTTACAAACTGCTTTCATTTTTTTCATTAACTAATCAAATACTTGCTTTCAGCTAGGTATCATAATATTATGTACATAAAGATAAAATATTCAAATATGCACCTATCCATGATTTTTTGATGAACATCCATAATTTGTTAACATTCCAATTCAATCTGATACTGTGGGCTCGGGCGAAAAATTTGCAAAGAAAATCATAAATTATTTATGATAAGACCAGTGAAACTCCGCGGTCGAAACTTGGGAAAGTCAATTTAGCATAAACTGTCTTAAGGATCATCGCCTTTGTTTGCCTCAAATCGACCCTGAAAGAGATTTGAAAATGTATTTTGTTTTGTTTGTGCTTCTTTTTAAAATAACAAGGTACAATGTGAAATACATATTTATAATAAGAGCAGAGTTCAAAGTCTCATAATCTTAGTAGGAATTCTTTAATTGTATTTTTTATAGTGAATCAAGCATTGAAAAAACAGCCCGTAGTTTCAACCATTTTTAACAGAATTCACATATAAATAGTGGCATCAAAATTGCAAACATTCGATCAGCACTATTTTTATAACTAAAGATACTAATAAAAACTTATATCCCCAATACAGGTCAGAAATGGTGGTCACTAGTTCTATATCTTTCTGGAAAGTTCTCGATCACAGTAGCCTACAGTTCCGTGTACATCTACGTGTCTGAGGTGTTCCCGACCAGTGTGAGGCAGTCTTTATTGGCTGTATGTTCCTCGCTTGGCAGAGTTGGGTCGACGCTGGCGCCTTTGACTCCGCTACTTGTAAGTTATGATGTCCTGGTACAGTTAGGACTATTAACAGATTAGCGCTTCGAATGTTAATATTTACAAAAAGATTAATTGAAAATATTGACACTCTAAAATCTCGTAAATTTTTTGGGACACAGTAATAATAAAGTAGAGACGTCTTAAATGCTGTTTAGACTTTGTAGACGTCACAGGACCAAAAGAGCAAAGTTAGGTTGGTAGTTAATAGTTATAAATGTGTTTGTCACGTCCGCATTGCACTCCTAAAGGAACTCCGTTTGATTCCGGATGAGAACAATTATTTTGTTTACCCTCTTATTACCAGTAAATAAAGCATATCCTGAATTTATTAATTGTTATATTAATTATTGTGCCAAATATTATAAAAATCTTATTCTTCAGATTATATTTTCCTAGTTACAAAATCCCTTGCCATTAAAATTAATTATGTTTATTTTACAGGCGCTATACTACGACAATCTGCCCGCCATATTCTTCGGCAGTTTAGCCCTAGTGGCCAGCGTGCTGGTCTTCTCACTACCAGAGACAATCAACCAGCCTCTCCCCGATACGATAGAAGACGCCGAAAGACTTTCTCAAAGAAAACACCAAAAAGAATGCGCTTAATACATTTATAACGAAATAAAATATAGTTAAAAATCAATGAAATTATCGTATTGTCACCGATCCTTGATAATGTAAATTTTGAATTAAATCTGTCCGTTTAAAGCGGGACAAAATCGAGTCTTAGGGAGTCGGTTAGATACGCACCGAAGCTAATAATACATACTAATAAAAGCGTGATAAAAGTGATTTTATATATATAAAACTAAAGTTTATTGTAGGTATTGTCATTATTCTGTATTGTGAAATTTTATAAATATGCACTTTTCTATACAAGCACAGATAGTTCTAGTCTATGGATTGCTTCGTGTTTTCGCTTTCCGAAAAACTTTATTAACAAATTCCTTTACAAATAAATCAGTTCATAGATATATTATTTTTTGTATGTTTTTATTACTCGTACATTTTGAATTACTTTTACAGTTAATTCCGCTCAAACTTATTGTTAAAACTATTTGTAAGGATTGTATGTATTTTTATGGACGACCTACTTTATATGTACCTGCTGTTGCAATAAATTATATTATTAATATGTGATTTATTTTTCTTTACCCTTACCCTTTTTATAAAGTTAAATAAGCAATTTATTCTGAATATAATTAAATAAAAGATCAAGATGGGGGGTTCTAATCCCGCCTCCTGGTTATTTTTTGAAGTGAAACTTCTTCAGGTGCGTTGAGTAAGATTTCAAGGTCGCGTCATGGAAATACCGTCACGTCACAGCAGTAAGGCGACGATTTTGGTATCTTTTCTCGCCAAAGAAGTTTCACTTCTGACACGAGCGCTCGGCACACACGCTCTTTATATTTTTTAATTCAGCGGTTTTCCAATGAAAACTGAACGGTAGAGTTACCTGCGATAAAATTAAAATTATTTGCATATTCCTAATAGAATTAGTATAGCAAAGTTGCTTATGAACAAATTGTATTGTATCAAAATTATTTGTAAATATCAAATCTGTATTATATCAAATTGTATTATATTCGTACGTTATGAGCAAAACAGTGTCGGATAAAATTCTGAACATTCGCATTTTGTAATTTTAACGCTTACCAACCTATTTTATTCACATGAATCCTAGTTGTATAATTGGATCGTCCCATACAATTAACGTCTATCAGTTTCTCTGCTCATGAATCAAGTGTAAATACAACACTCATACATTATAGGATTTTTTTAGCCACTAGGTAGGTATTTAAATTCCTTTACAGTGGCAAAAAATGATACAAGTGTGTTACTCCTTGCACATATTAATTAATAATATACTTACACATTACGAACTCTTTACCAAATATGTACAAAGTACAAGATACTAATTTTAGTCCACCTTCACTACTGAAATTTGTGTTAACAGTCGATATAAAAATATTTCTTTAAATAATTGATAAGCACTTAACAAGCCTTTATTAAAATCAATCAATAACAAATGAAGACATACATATGCCCCAATGTCCAGAAAACAAAAGCCGAGGTCTTTAAGCCTGTTAACTTATTTAAAAGTAATATTTAAAGGAGCATGGTGCATAATTTGTTAGAATATATTATTTATTGAGTTAAACAAGTAAAATTGTATACGATGGTATAAAATATACTTTGCTGTTTATCTGTATTATGCACACTTTATACTAAATATTTTACAACATTATAAAAGAAGTAATTTTTATTAAGTTAAATAAGTAAGATCAATTACCATTAATTAAATACCTTGTTGGTTAAGATAAATCCACAACAACCAACATAAACAGTAACAAACACAAACGAAAGCACCCACGCTTCCCCACTTCGAAAATTCGGAAAGCCACCAAAAAAATTCCATATTTTTTGTCTTAAAACTCAATTGTTGCTTGTATTTGTTTGATTGATTAGAGTGGAACGATATTTGAACAATACGGTGGAGTGCTATCCAAATTTTGTTTTCATATTTCTCACATGTCGAAGTTGCAATATTGAAATAAAAGCAAATACGAGGATTTGGAGGTACGTTTGACATGATTCATATTTTGCTATTGTATCACGATTGTGTTTGTAGTTTTTGCAATGGATAAACAATATATTGTTACTCAGGTATAACTGACTTATAAAATGTGGTACTGGAAAAACCAAGGGAACTCATGGTTTATGTGTTAAATTAGATAGAAGAATTAAGTAATAGCAATTTCAAAAAGAACCTCGATGGCGAATGAAAATTGAAATTGACGCTCTTATAAACACACTTAAATCTATTAACTGGAAGGAAACTGTCTATTCCGCTCAAGTTAATGAGGCATCCTCGTTTTTTTATGAAATATTATCTAAAAGCATAGAAAAGCACTCGGTAAAAGTGGTAATAAGTCGCAAATTCACAAATCTTAAGCCTTGGATCACACCTGGCTTAATTCGTTGCATAAGACATCGAGATAAACTACACAAAGATTCCAAGCTTTTTTCTAACGATCTACTCCGTCAACACATATTTAAAAGATACAGAAACTTCTGCAATAAAGTTCTCCGAAATGTCAAAATACAGTACAATAGTAATCTTATAGAACAAAATAAATCTAACACAAAAATGCTATGGAAAACCATCAAAAATATAAGCCAAACTACAAATCAGTCGAACTCTCCGATCGAACTCCTCAAAATTAATAGTGACGTTAACAGCTCCCTTCACAATTGTAATAAATATTTTACTTCAGTCGGGAAAACTCTATCTGACAAAATCCTCAATAAACTAAACACATCTCAAGAAGCTTTAATAAAATCCTATGAAATAAGTAACTCTGCTTCGCAATCCTTCTTCCTCTCCCCAACCGACGAAACAGAAGTACGTAAAGTTATAATCAGTATGAATAATGATAGCTCTCCTGGTATAGATAATCTCACAGTCCGAACGATAAAAGCCATTCTTCCTGAAATCATCAATCCTCTTACATACATATACAATTTAAGCTTAGAATCGGGAGTGTTTCCAAACTGCTGGAAAACAGCAGTTGTAATACCAATTTATAAAAGTGGAATAAAAAATCACCCGGAAAACTACAGACCCATAGCCTTATTAAGTATTCTCGGAAAAGCTCTGGAAAAAATCGTGAACTACAGACTGACTTCATACCTAGATAAATTTCAACTCATTTCAGACAACCAATTTGGATTCATAAAAAACAAATCTACTGAACATGCAATTTCTTTGCTTTCCAACACCATATCTTCACACTTAGAAAACGGAAACTGTTGCATTGGCGTCTTCTTAGACCTAGCTAAAGCATTCGACGCAATATCTCTCGGATTACTTGTAAAGAAACTAGAGTCAATTGGTGTTAGAGACACCTCATTAAATTGGTTCAGGAGCTATTTAACTGACCGCAGGCAATGTATTAAAATTGACAATAAGCTTAGCTCCGAACTAAAAATAGAATTCGGCGTTCCTCAGGGAAGCGTTCTCGGTCCAACCCTTTTTATTATTTACATCAATGACATACTAAAACTGTCAATAAAAAACTCCCACTTAATAGCTTACGCCGACGACACTGCCATTATCTTTCATGGTACAGATTGGGAAAACACACACAAGATCGCAGAATCTGGATTATTAACTATTGTAGAAGCTCTCAATAAAAACCTACTCACTTTAAATCTCCAAAAAACTAAATACTTGTCCTTTAAAAAATCTGCACACACCAAACTTTCGCCAAATCAGTCTATCAAAATTCATTCTTGCACTAGTGACAAAATCATCTATCCAACATGCAATTGTAATCATATTGAAGCCACTTCCTCTATCAAGTATTTAGGAGTGACTTTAGACAGTAATTTAAACTATAAACAACATATAGCAGAGGTATCATTAAAAACTAGAAAACTCATCTTCATAATGAAGAAACTTCGTAACTGTACCCCTCTTAATATTTTAAGACAAGTATACACATCTCTGTGTCAATCTGTATTAAACTACAGCATCTCGGTCTGGGGATGTGCCGCCAAATCTCACATTCTGCAGTTGGAGAGAGCGCAACGTGCACTGATCAAAGTGACGTTAAAAAAACCTTATAGATTCCCTACTAACGAACTATATCGGGAGTTTAATGTACTACGTGTTCGTCAATTATACATATTATCAGCAGTCTGCCTAACCGATAAATCTGTAGCTTCGCGCCCCGATTACAAAGAACTAAAAAGAAAAAGAACTTTCCGAATCCCACTCCCTGCATACAATTCAAAAATAGCCAGACGAAGCCCATCATATTCACTCATTCACACCTACAACAATGTCTGTAAGGCAAAATCACTGAAGAATTACACCACGCATAAATGTAAGAAAATAATTAAAACCTGGCTCCATGAATTGACGTACAGCGACACCGAAGATCTGGTCTAAAATGTACAATTAACTTATTGATCTCACTCACGTATCCGCCCAGAATCACAAATACTCTCTCACACAAACTTACTCACCCGCTTACATAACACTCACGTATCCGCACAGAATCACATCACTCACTCACGTATCCGCACAGAATCACAAATACTCTCACACCCCAAACTTACTCACTCGCATACATAACACATTTACACACACACACACACACACATACACACACACACACACATAGTAATCCACTTAGACACATATCGCTAAATTTACTTATCTTTTTATATTTTAAATTTTATTATAGTTAAGGTATAACTCGACATATCTAGAAACCTGTACACCGTTTTGATACCCAAGATACAGGCAACAGCCTAGTTTGGGTCTCCTGTAATGATGAAATGTTTAAATTTTTTTGGTAAATAAAGATTTTATTTATTATTATTTATTATTATGATACGTCTTTTAAGTTTATTATATCGATACGAATAGGTAGGTAGGTAATAGGTAGGTAGGTCGAAAACATACTTCAATATTATGTACCTAACTATCTGCTTAGTGAACCTTTCATACCTACTTATTTACAATTCTACAAGATTCCGGAAATGGTGTGAAATTAAGTTTTAGTATCATAAAAAAACTCTGTTTTATAACAATATTTAATTATATAAGTACCAAAAGAACTGGATAAAAATAATCTCCTTTATCTATCTAACTAGCTCTATCATGGTGACTCTATGGTGCGATTTCACCCTATTGACGTCCATAACCCCTTATCTACTTATTATATCATTTCTTTATAAATATTATAATAACAACTGAATAGAGCAGCAATGGTAGATCAGTGGTTACGGCCTTAAAATTAATCAAAAGGTAGAATATTCGATACTACTCGAACATAATATAAAAAATTAAAGTGATTCCATTTTTTGCATATAACCACAACACACACTATTCCATGAATGAAAACAACCAACGTAAATAAATATGGTTTCTGAATACCAGAAAATTCGACGACGTGTGATATCTAATAACTCACACTTGGCCATTACAGTGGATTACCTTCGAAGCCTATGTCCCTGCAGCGTCAACAAAAAATAGGCTAATCTACTTATCATTTGGTTTCCTTGATACTTTACATTCATTTTTGGGTTGGTGAATAAGTGAGACTATTTTGTTATTAGGTTATCATTCAAACTCAAACATTTATTTATTCAATAAGACTTCTTCTAGAAGCACTTTTGAATCGTCATAAAATAGTTTCATTTCCCACATTATCAGTTAATATCGGTATTTAATGTTATTTATTACAATTATTATTTACAACAATTATCATTCATATTTCTTAAGTCTCGGCGTAAAAAGTTTGTAGATAATAATATCTATATTTTAACACCTTTATAGTACACTAGCTTCCGCCCGCGGCTTTGCCCGCGTGGTGTTTTGATAAAAGGTAGCCTAGTTCTTTCTCAGGGTCTAAAGATTGTCTGTGCCAAATTTCATCAAAATCGGTTGAGAGGTTTAGGCGGGAAAGCGTAACAGGCAGACAGACAGGCAGACAGAGACTTTCGCATTTATATGTGTAATAAAAACCCACATTGAATTCCAAAAATGCTAGTATTTAGATTTAGCAGTCCTAATAGGGTTAGACCGAGTAAATACTAAATACCTAAGTTAAACTTAGCTTACTAATAGCATATATTTAACATTACTCATTTATGTAGGCGCTTGTTTATCTTTAAATACTGTTGCGAGTTATTTAAAATTAATTAACTTTGACACATAATAAGTCACCATATTATACAAAGAAATATGAAAAAGCGTGTCCTCTCTCGTCAAAACTCTACAAAAAATAATTTGAGATAGGTATTTTATTTTTTATTTTTATTTTAAAAGACACTTTCTGCATGACCTATCACCTATTTATAACCAGTATTATTATTTCAACTAATTTATGACTCGATCGATTTTAATTTGGTAACAAAAGCAGAAGTTTAAACCGTGGTAGAGCCTTAAAATAATATATTTAAAAATAACATTCCTTCACATAATAAAAAAATATCTTCACGTAGGTAATTCATCATGAGTAAATTGTCAACACTAACTTTTACAACTTTTACATCAGATCAGTAAAGTAGCTGTTTCATCCAATCATTTGCATTGTCACAAAACGCCCATAAAACTAACAACTGAAAATTCCCTAACAAAACAACTGAATGCTTTATCCGTATACAAAAGCTAATCGCTATGGGATATTACAACTCCCGGTCCCGATAACAATAGGTTATTGTTTAATCACAAACATTTTAAAATAAACCCCCACATCGCATCTCAATGCATTCGACCATATGGTGCATTCCATCCATAATTATGTCAATGTTTGCAATATGACTACAACTATTCAAACACAATCCATTGTGGCGTGACTTGCTACATTACTAACAGGGCTTCTAACATAACCAGCAATGTATAGCAGTAAGACGTTAGTATCGTTTGTGTGATGTGTGACCTGCGTACGCGCGTCGCGCCATAAAAATGACGTCGAGTTCGTAGTGACTCGCTTTCAACCAATCAGTGGAATCTGTGGACTGTGATCAGTGGTGGATACCCCTCGCGTAAAGATACATGTGCGTCGTCCGTGCCGGTATTAAATTCACAAAAATTCCCTTTTAAAATCAATTCTGTATCAATAAAGTGCATACGCGTGTTTTTAGGTTACAATATTGTGTTTTTTCATCTATAATTACTTAGAAGTTTTACAGGTGAGTACTAAGTTTCTAAATTAGATCCCATGTTGTATAAAAGTACTGTTTAAGTTATCAAATACGGTATAGTGGATACGTTAAGGTAATTTAGGGCAGTGTTTTGGATGACAGAGCATACGCGTTTTGGAAATTGGATTTGGATTAAATATAAACCTATATTTAAAAGTGGGAAAAACTTAAATGTGAATATGCATCTCGTAAGTACCTATCTGTTGCATGTTGCATCCACATGTTCAATTTCGATCATATTCTGTTGTAAAGAATTGTCGTATATATCACGTAATAATTTTTATAATAAGTACTGTATAGAATATGCCACATAAACAATATTTTTTGTTTGAAAAAATACACGTAACTCCATTATCAATTAAAACCTATAGTAACGTATCAATTTGTAGTCTCTTATGACTCTACAAAGTTGAATTCATTAGAAATATATAAAATAAGATACCCATATTATGCATCCTTACGAAAATATAAAAAAAAGGTTTGATTAATGATTTATAAAATAAATAATAATTAATAGCATTCGAGGTAGGGTCATTGTGCCTGTTCGCGTCCACCTGCCTATTCGCGTCCAT
>CAJQZM010035749.1:0-18440 GCA_907164665.1 Colias nastes | reverse complement strand
TTATAATCGTAATCTTGTAATTTAAGTTTCCATCTCGTTAATCTTTGATTTGGCTCTTTTAGTTTAGACAACCATATTAACGCTTTATGATCCGTTCTTAAAATAAATCTCCTACCATAAATATAGTTAATCGGGCGATATTGATTACGCTTAAAATAGCTATTTTGTGGCTTATTAAAAACATTATTCGGGTTTGGCTTCCAAGGATATTTTTAATGGAAGTTATTATTATTCTGGTTATGATTATAATAATTATAATAGTTCGTTCTTGGATTTTGCAGATAATTAGGATAACTATGCTTTGATTATATTTGATTTATAAAATTGGGTTTCTGTTGCGGATAACCCTGCTGAACGATTCGCGGCGGCGGTAAAATACTTGAAAATTTTTGCTTTATATTATCGAACCTACCCTCAGCTTCTAATTGTAATATTCGGGCGGACGTTTCATCAAAACCACAGTTCGACACGTAAATTTGGTCATGGTACGGTAAACTATTTCTTAATGCATTTTGTGCGGTATTAATAATTAATATATGGTTCCATTACTTCATCAACTTATGTTTTTTCACTATATTTATCTAATAACTTACTTCGTATAAAAAAATAACTTCTGTTTTAACTCAAAAATTAAATCTTTATAACTCCCTTTTCTCTTAAAATTTGATAATTCTATTAATAACGTATTAAATTCCCTATTATCTCCGCATTCTTTTTTTAAAGTTAACTATATTATTCCATTTAAAATCATGATCTACCATTAAGATAGTCATAGCAGCCTTAGACTCCAATTTACTTAATAAAAACATTACATTCGGTGGTATGTACACCTGCGATCTGTAACCAATGTTTGGCACAGACAAATTATAAAGATTAAATGCGCCACCATCATATGTGGGAACGAATGACAACAAGGTTTTTGGATCCATATTGTCTACGACAGCTGGATTAAAACAGTAAGTTGAATTACTCAAATTACTAAGACCGCTCTCACTTTGAAGGAGAGTGATTCTCTCCAGTATCCCTATAGCTATATACAAAAGTCGGGGGTTTCAGATGGAAAGGAATGGTGAAAGGATTATGCTACGGTACTTACAGCAAATATCCGATGATAACCTCCTTTTTCATTTCTTCCCTCGAACTTCGTATTTTCACTTATTTATTTGTGAGTTGCCTAACTTTCAACCTTAATAAATTTTGTAAAATTTTTCGCAATTACTATGTATTTACTTTTTATTCACTTATTAGGCCCCACGTTGGGCGCCAGTAAAAATAACTGGGTCGAGATTACTTTAAAAAAAATAATTTATTTAAACAAATTGCAATTTTTACTTAATCTACGACCTTAACTATAGAGAGCTGGTGCAAGAATGACGAGTCCACTTGTGAACTGCTTATATATCTGAGATATCCTCCTGCCTGGTGGTCCGGTGGTGGTCCGATACCGTTTAATTATTAAATTAATAGGCATTTGTTTTATCAATTACGCATTGTCCACTAAATGGGCTTATTTAGTTAATGCGTTCCATCTTGGATGTCCACGGCCGCGGCGTTATTATTATGAGTTCACTGGAATTCGCATAATGATCCTGTAACTTAGGTATTTGCCTTGTCTTGTTATTTATTTTAAAATTAAGTGTAGCCTTTTGGTTTGCTTTACTCGCACATTATCGTTGAGTTTGTACGTTATGTTTGCTTTGTCTATGTGTTGACACCATTCACGTACGCCGACGTTAGTGTCAGGATCAAATGATGGGAGATATACGTCCTTAATCTTCACTTTAGATTCATCATTCAGCAGGCGGTGCACATAGACGTTCCGACATTTTCGTTCGTTAGTTATACTATACTAATAGTTATAATTATTTAGTAGTTTGACTGTAGCCGTATAACGTCGTTGCGCCGATATACAGGGTGTAATCGTTAAGTGTGCACAAGCGATTATTCCGTAACTATTGCAGATACCAAAAAACTTTAAACTGATATCGAAAGTACTTAACCTAATGAGTAAAATGGCCATAATAAATTTTTAAAAATAAAACGAGAAATATCCAAAAATGTTACATTAAACGCTCCCATACATTTTATTTCCCATACATTTTGTATTCATAGCAGATTTTCGAAGTGATGTCCTCATTGTGCAATACAATGAGGAGCTCTATTTACAGTTTCTAAATGAACTTCCCTTCAAATTTGCGAAGTAATTAAAGCAGAAAACCAAAAAAAAGAAAGAAAAAGCTAAAATCTTTCATATTAAATGTACAAGGTTGATCCAAAAGTAATGATAATTGGGTATTTCCTGTGCACATAAAAATATAAAATAAATGTTTCTTGCTTGCTCATGTATTCACTAAGTAATCACAAAAAAATCATATCAACAGGCCACGTTTCCAATTATTTACATTAATTTGAATGTGAACCGTGCGTGCCAAAATTTTTTGCGACGAAAAGAAGAAACAACGATTCGACATGTAGAGGGTAAATTTCTAAATTTTTAATGATATCAGGATAATTTTTTGTCACGTTTTGTGATCATGGACGTTACCCGAGTTCACCATGTTTATGCTGAAACCAAAAAACAATCAATGTCCTGGATGCGAGCTTCCAAAGTGACGATGAAGAAATTCAAAGTGAAAATCAGTAGGTTAGATTAAAGCGGTAGTTTTTTGGGACGCTGAAGGAATAATTATGGTGGAATATTTTAAAAAGGTAGCCACTTTATTGGGCTCTTACTAAACAGACCAAATTAAAAGATTGCGGTAGGTTAGTAAGGAAAAGAGACATGGCAAACTGCGGACCTGAACGCTGTTTCACCAAGACAACGCACCAGATCACAAAGCGTCAGTTGCGATGGCTGCCATTCAAAAATCGGCATTCCAAATGCTTGAACACCTACCCTATTTTTTAGATCTAGCTCCTATTTACTTTTATCTCTTTCCTCGGCACAAGAAACACTTTCTTAGCAATAAATTATTTTAAGACGACAGCGAAGTGATGGCCGCGTGGAGGGGTTTTTGTGGATGAAGTCAAAGTTTTTTTTTTTTAAGTTTAGGAAAAAAAATATTGAAGTATATTTTCTAGTTAGAAGACTATCTAGAGAACTACATAATTATTATAACTGTAATGACCTTGTTTAATATTGATTATCATTACTTTTGGATCAACCCATGTACATGGGATATTCGTATCTCATACTAAATGTATGGGAGGGTTTCAAGTTAATTTTTTAGATATTTCTCGTTTTATTTTTAAAAATTTATTATGGCCATTTTACTCATTAGGTTAAATACTTTCGATATCAGTTTAAAGTTTTTTGATATCTGTAATAGTTACGGAATAATCGCCTGTGCACACTTAACGATTACACCCTGTATAAATAAATAAATAAAAAATGTTGTGTGGTTTTATGAAACCACGGTAAAAGTGAAACTTAGGCACAAAATTATCGTATTTGTACGATAATGACTCCGAACACTGCTTTATACCTACTCGGCAGCCGACCGTCACGCGACATGCGCTACACAGACCAAAAAGTTTGAGACGATGTAATAAAAGTTTCACTTTAATAAATAAAGACGTGTGGCACTCAGGGACTGCCGCGGTAAAGCTATTGCATGCTATGCCTTTAAGCCACACCTCCGTGTCCGTCGGAGTGGGGAGCGTGAGGTTTTTCGTTACGAAATTTCTGGATTCGGTCCCCGCGCTCAAGGCCCGCGATAGAAGCTATGCAATAGCTTAAAAACTACTACATCACTACTAGACTACAACTAACATTATTTACAAGGAATACGGAGTTTAGGCGTATTTATTAGCAACAACATTGAATCAGCGGATACGCCAGCAACTCCAAAACAATATTTTAGGAGTTTCAGGCACTTGGCACATCTGCTGCAGAATTGATAACATTTAAATAATCTTTCCTGTAATATTGTTCATTAACTATCAATCAACAAACATTTAACAATACTACGAGACTTATATGTATTTAAGGGCCGATTTTTCAATCCTATTTCGCCCAATAAAGTATTACACGATAATATTAAAATGTCACCCGTAAACTGTCAAAGACGGGCAAAGAATACATTTTTGAAATGGTAGTTTAGTACGTTATTCGACGAATAAGTGTTACTCAAGGATTGAAAAATCGGCCCTAAAATGCTTAATTTTACAAAAAAAAAAAAAGACGTGTGGCACTCGGGGACTGCCGCGGTAAAGCTATTGCATGCTATGCCTTCAAGCCACACCTCCGCCGTGCCAGTCGGAGTGGGGAGCGTGAGGTTTTTTCGTTACGGAATTTCTGGATTCGGTCCCCGCGCTCAAGGCCCGCGATAGAAGCTATGCAATAGCTTAGCTTAAAAATTTTTTTTCAGTAACATTAATCTAACTAAATGAACATTCCCACATTCCAGCTGGACATGCTCGGCCGCGGCGTGGTGCGTCGCTGGGACGGTCGTGTGCGAGTACAGCCCGGCGTGGCGGCCGCGCTCGAACTGAGCTACTACGCGAATGCTGTGGTCGCGCACTACGCGGCGCCCGCTATTGTTGGTGAGTGCACGTTCGATATTTGAATTTGTTGTTTTTTTTTTTTGTAGGTTGTTGGTGGCCAGTGAAGTTTTTTTTGTGTGAGTGTGTGTTTTTTTTTTATTGTGGAGCTGTCAAGTGTGAGTGGCCAGCTTGTTTTTTTAATGTTTTTTTTTTATTATTTTTATTGTGAAGATCTGAAGGTGTAGGTGGCCAGTATTACCGCTATATTCGTTTGTTCGATTTTTAAATTGCTATTTCAACTATATTTGTAGCATTCTGGGCATGTTATGTGAATTGCAATGTGAAAGTTTCAACACCGTTTGGTCCACTTTTACACTACAGCGTTATTCTTTTTTTGTGTATGGCTACTGAGTTGTAAGTTAACTACTTTGCCAATTTGCCAAATATTTTTTTTCTAAGTCTCATCCTGTATGTACATTACAGCGACTGCCCTAGAGAGCATCCTGTGCGAGCCGGGCGCGGACCAGGATCTAGTCCGGCACAGCGAGCTGATGGAGCGCGCACTGCAGCTGTGCGGCGTGCTCGGGCACGAGTTCATCCTGTGCGCGCCCTGCCAGCGGCACAGCGAGCGGCTGCTGGACGACATCGCGCGCACCGACCTGCTGCAGCCCGTGCAGGTGTGTGTGTGTGACTGTACGAGACATCCTGTACGAGCTCATCCCGTACGAGTTAATCCCGTACGAAATAATCCCGTACGAATTACTCCCGTACGAGATAGTACCGTACGAATTAATCCTGTACGTGTTAATCCCGTACGAGATAGTCCCGTACGAATTAATCCTGTACGTGGTAATCCCGTACGAGATAGTCCCGTACGAATTAATCCCGTACGAAATAATCCCGTACGAATTGGTCCCGTACGAAATAATCCCGTACGAAATAATCCCGTACGAATTGGTCCCGTACGAGTTCATCCTGAACGAGATATCCCGTACGAGTTAATCGCGTACTAGTTCATCCCGTACGAGTTCATCCCGTAAAAAAATAAAGTAAAATAATAATAATACCATCAAATTAATGTGTAGTTGGTCGCTATTACAACCACTTTATTTCCCAAAATATTAATATCTTTATTTTACTCACTTTTTGTGTTGCACAGAATCAAAACGTATTAGAGGAGCAAAGGTGGTCACAGCGCTTTGCCAAGAGTTTAGAAGACGACGAGGACGAACAGCCGGACCCCACTAGGAATATGAAGTATAGGATTAATAAGAAACCGGAGGCCATTGCTGAGAGGTAAAGTAATTTTTTATATTTAATATGATATTTATTTTATTTATTTATAAATTTAATATAACAACCACACACCAAGTAAAATATTTACAATCATACAAAATGGATTAATACGTTAGGTATGATAATAAAATTCCTTTTGCTAAGATCCGGCTCGAAGGACCTCTAAATGTAGGAATAGTGGTCCTTCGAGTCGGATTTTAAGCTCTTATGTTTGTGAAAGAGTGATTAACTTTATTATCTGTGACGATATGGTCTTGCAAATAATTTTACTTGAAGCACGATTGAGGTACATATATAGCAATTAAGGATAAATACATACAGCCAATTTCACTATATAAATTTGATTGTTTGTTTGTCACGATTTAATTTTTCATATTCATACCGAGGAATATGTTTTGCAATATATTTTTCTTCTACAGTTGTATTTTGCTCCGAACTTCTACTTAACATAAACTAAAAATATTTATTTTTTTATTTTTTTCCAGACGTAGACTACTGCTAACACTCAGGCCCTTGATGGAAGCATATTCAGCGACCTGCAAATGCTTAAAAACCGCATCTCAAAAGGAAATAGTAACTAACACGCTGGACAGACTAACTGAAGAGTTTACGCAGAATAGAATGTTATATGGTAAGTTTAATGAGATAAAATATGGAGAGAATGATTTTTTTTTCTTTTGTCATTTCTTTGTCATTAATACGGATAATTTTTAGTGAAACAAACCACCAATATGGCAATACACTTTTTATTTACTTTTAAATAAATTAATTTACAGGCGAAGCGGTGTCAACAGACGCGATATGCAACTGCCTCCGGTTGCTCCGCCAATGGGGAGTGATAGACATACACACAGACAACAAAATTAGGAAAATAACACTAGTGCCGCCCTACGACGACGAGCAACGTTTACAAGAAATGTGCAATAACATACATATGTTCAATATGGACTCGCCTCTATTGGAGAAAAAGTGAAATATAAGTAGTACTGTAGTGTGAAGTGATTGTTACTATTAAAAACCTTATTTAAACGGCACTTTAGTTTAAGTGTAGAAATATAGTGACCGTATAGTTTTTTTTAATGTTGGTAAAGGAACTACAAACAACTAGATATGCAATTATGATTAAAATTG
Organism: Colias nastes; assembly: GCA_907164665.1. NCBI lineage: Eukaryota > Metazoa > Arthropoda > Insecta > Lepidoptera > Pieridae > Colias > Colias nastes. The sequence continues at coordinate 11,528 of CAJQZM010035749.1, read as the reverse complement.
TCCGAAGGAAAACTCTGCTTACGTGTGCGTTAGGCAGAGTTTTCTAAAGAGCGTATACAATAGACTATGAACATTACTGCGACGAAATAAGGTGCTAATTTCAATGACTGTTTTACACAACTCTCATTTTTTGACCACCTTTTAACAGATTGTGAGTCTGGTTGTTTTTAGTATTATAAAAGAATGTCATACAAAATTAAAGTTCAAGTGTATCATAAGTTACACTTAAAATTGAGTGCCGTTTAAAATTCGGTTTATAGAGACCAAAAATAATGTTAGCTAGTGTTTAAATCTTTCATACTATTTGGAAGAGGTTCTGTTATTAAAAAAAACATTTTTTTTACACAAAAATACGTACAATTTGTCATTTTTCCCATACATTGAAGATACAAAAGTAATTTGTCAAATATGTTTGTGGTAAAAAAAGAGAAAGGTTTTTTGAACGGCTGGTTCGTAAGAAAGAAGTTCATGATAGTTGTATGCGTGTTTATTGATATTTGCCTTGGAGTAGCTACTTTTGTTTTTTTTTTATTCCTTTTTTAAGGTTACACTAAAACTATAAGCTTGATAAGTACGTATGAACGGTAGTAATGGTGGTATTTTTCTAGTTCTCCTGAATATTCTGTTGTTTTTTTTTTATTTTTAGTCTGGAAAACAGAACTCATAAATGAGTATGTAAGTTTTAGATAATATTATGTACAATGAAACTTCAACCGATTTTAATACCAAATTATCGGTCATGCATGCTTGTCAAACTTATAACGTGTGTAGCTTTATTTCACTGTATTTTTGTTACTATAGTTACGGTTATATTGTTATAGAGTACATAATACATAAACTATATTATTTTGATGCTATCTGGCTGTGAAGGAATGTGCGAAAGGGACGGAGCGATGCTGAAGTCAATAAATCTGAAAGAGAGGTCTGCGTATAGTCGATATTTTAAATATTTTAAACTATGGTTATTGGTACTAGGTTTAAGTTCTTTACCGTTCAAAATTAACTATTAAAGAGTTTAAAACTGTGGTTGCTATAAAAAAATTAAACTGTCTTACCACAAAAACTTAAGACAGGGTTTAACTTTAAGCGCGGGTTCTCTTTAATCTGGTTTTGTCGTATTTCACATAGACAACTATTAAAGTGACAGATCCCTGGTTTAAAGTTAAACTGTGTTTAAATTGTTTTTTGGTAAGACCAAAAATGTACTAATGAGAAAGTACAATTGTGTACAAATTTGAACATAGATGGCGCTGTTATAAAAAATATTAGCTGTATAAACTATATGTAGATTTAAAATTGTAAAGTGTTACAGTTTTATGTGCTTATATTCATAAATAAATATAATAAAAAAAGGAGATAAAGATTGTACAAGAAAGAGAAATACATAATTTTAATATTACCACGCATTTTGAGTTATTTTTTTACTTGTGTTGTAATAATTGCATGCTTGATTTTGTAACATTTTATTTGATGGCTGTGAGTAAACTAAATGTGTATTATATTTGAAAATATCGATTTACTAATACTCGCGTTAATTCCTTCATACGTTTGTCACAGCTGAATTGTCACAGATGAAAAATCTTATTTTATGTCAAAATGACAGATAGTAATTTCGGGAAGGGCCATAGACAAAAAAGAGATAGTGTTAATTAATATTGTTAACATTTATTCCCGCATTGGTTTTCTTTCAATCCGAAAGTATATCATCAACAGTAAGAAAAAGTGAAACTTCTTTAGGCGCGTTGAGAGTAAAATTTCAATGTCGCGTCATGGCAATACCACATCATGGAGTAAGGCCACGATTTTGGTATCTTTGAACCTTGCCAAAGAAGTTTCACTTTTGACACGTGTGCTCGGCACACATTTTTATTTTTTTGTTACAAGAGGTCCTATTATATTATCTTCTTTTCATATTATGCGTGGTGGCGGACAGTCGTCTTTATCGTGTAATATACAATGTATTACATAAACATGAATAGGTTCAATATATCGTCAAATTTGCATGAAAATATTGTTATATTGTCTTCTTTATTTTAAATATTTTTTTGCAAATAAAACGACGAACTATAGTTTCAGATCATTATCAATATTTTTTGTTCCTATCATATTTTTAAGACTGGCAAGACCTTTCAATAAACTGATTTTTTCTTGAATGATACTAAGAAAATATATTAATTATATTTTTAACAGTGTTTTTTTGAAGTATTGATTTCTTAAATATCATTCATGAAACTACATAATTATTTGATATATTTTCACATACTGCTTTAGACTACTCTGGGGGTGTTGTTTATTTCTAAACGAAACCATTTTTGTTAAAAATAAATTTTGGTGATATTGGGACAATGTCAATTGTATATAAGGGTCGGTACATACGATTGTTGGAGATAATTTTAAGGCATTTTAAGTTGTACTGATGTTACTGTGTTTTTGGGCCCTTATATCGCCTTAAGGTAATTTCAATAGATACTATGTAATATAGGAAGCTATTTATGTATATAGATATTTTATATACGAGGGAAGATGTGGATTGTGTAAGAACAAATACTGAAATAAATACTTTACAAATATGTTTTGTCTTTTTTTTGTACACCTGAAAACCACTGTCGCCACATTTAAACCGATAGCTAAACAGCTTATACACTACAACAAGATATAAGCTTCTTGCACTACAAGTAAAATATGCCTTTTATTGGACAGCTTAATTTGAGTAAAAACTGACTCAGGTAATAAATTCAGCATTTCAATATGTACCCTAGCCTTAGAGCATTAAACCAACCGGAGACGACACGCGCAATTCTCTCATAGCCAAAATGTCTGTAATTTTCTGCGGGGGGAACGAGTCAACACATACAAATAGTGTTAACACAAACGCATTTTGAGATTACGTCGCTACACACGCACACGACAAAATAATCAAACGCCAGCATAGACTATACACACACAAGTTCAAACCTTGAATCAAACACACACATAGACAACGTGTCTGTATTCAACGTTAACGTAAACATCGATAGTGCGAAAACGCGTCGATAATTATAAAACTTATCGATACATCATGGTCGATGAATTTTGAATTTGAATTTTAATGATAATTAAATATTTGTGATTTGTGACACCTAAGTATTTATCACTAATAAAAAAAACGTGTCTGACCTCAAAAAATAGTAGTTAAATAAGTTTGCGAGATTATAAATCTATACGACATAAAATGCATGATACTTTTTTAATACCAGGTAAAACTGTACTTATCGGACGTCGAGTTGAGACTTGAGAGGCGTCTCGAATTGTTTTTCGTGAAATGAATTGCTAAATTTGGCACTATCAAAGCAATAAATATGCGTTACAAAAACAAGATGGAGTAATGTTCTATTGTAATTTTCTAGTTTTCAATAATTCATAACTCAAAAACTAAAAGTTTCCGTCAACTAAAATTTCAGATTTAGATTCCATAGGACAATAGCAAACCACAAAAAAATTTACGTCTCTCAACTCGACGTCCTATAAAGTAAAGTTGACCCTTTCAAAAATTCATAACTCAAAAACTAAAAGTTTCCTGCAACTGAAATTTCAGATTAAGGTTTCATAGGATAATAGCTAATCACAAAAAAATTTACGCCTCTCAACTCAACGTCCCATAAAGTAAAGTTAAGCCTAATACGATTTTTCGTGAATGTCACAATTTACATATAAAACAAGGAACAGTGAACAAAAGGACAACTTCGTCGTTCATTTACATCGTTTATTTACAAAGATTTATATTTATTTTAACGCAGAAACACTAGTACTAGTCCGTTTAGAAGTCCATGAAACATGATTCGCATCCAAACATCCCGAATCACTGCACCTTTTAGAAATCTGAAAAAAAATATATAAGAATCAAACAAACTGAAAAAATTTATTATCATCCGCCATAAGACGCCCACAGCTGGATAATATTTATATCGATATCATTCTTGTACCCTCCCATCCCTAATTTTTATGCAGTGATACCAGAATAACGAATTAAAAATGCCTTTTTACGTACATGTTACGAACGTAAATACTTACATTATAATTAATAAAATACAAACTTAAACTTAATATACTATAAAACGTTAAAGAAAAACATGTGTTGGAGATTTCAAATAAATTAATTTGCAAACGGTATTTATCATTAATTCATAAAGTTTATACAAATTATACATTCACGTTATTTATGGTTTCTTTGGTTAAATTGTATTACTCAATAATAACAAACATGAACTAATTAAAAGTTATAATTAAATATTAAAACAGTCTACGTACTTTAAAAATTACCCAAAAGTGGATGTAGTACCATTATGTGGCAACACTTCAACATTGATAATATATTTAAGTATTTTGCAAAATTTCTATATTATTTCACAATATTTTGATGTAAAAGTACTTACAGATGAAAAGTAACATTATCCTTTATTACATTCGATGTTTCTGACCTCTTCTTGCACGTAAATACGCTGCAATTTGGCATATTTTGCTCCTGTTTTTACACGATCACTGACATTAGCAAAATGGCGCTGGGCGCGCGTCAACTAGTTTTATATAACAAGTATGACCGGCGGACTAAAACCTTTGGCGAGAGGGGAACGCCTGCCAATGGCCACTCCGGTTGGTTTAATGCTCTAAGACCCTAGCGCATGTTTTACGGTTTATTTTAGTATAAAATCCCTAGGTACCTATATAAACTGTTTTGTTTCTCTTTGCTCAAAAAATTCGAAAATTTTCAAATTCGAAAAAATTCGGCTATTCAACAACAGAGGGCGTTAATTTTCGATAGATATTACTTTGAACCTCAACACATAGAAATAAGGTTGAAATTTGTGTCACTCTACATTAAAGACATTAAATTGACATTAACCTAATGCTATGCCCTAAGTGATGTTCCGTAACAGCCTTTATTTTATTTTATTTTATTTATTTAGGTCATCCAACATTAGTCACAACAATACTTATAGCTAGGGTTCATAATATAACAAAAAAAATTACAATTGTGACAAACATTTACAGGATAACACAACATGATTTTTGAGTCAAGTCACTATGTGGTACACAAAGCAAAAAAATAAAAAATAAACAAAATTAAGATAATTCCTTTAAATACTTGCGGATCTTATTACAATTGTCGTGAAAAATATCAATAAAATTGGCATGCTCGTTGACCAGCTTACTTAATCTACAAATGGGTGAATTTCGGCCAAATACGGTCCTACGCAGAGGAGGAACCAAAGGTGTAATTTTATTACGCGGGTACCTAGTAGGAACTCTGAGTTTAAATTTATTTAAGAGTTGCGGACAATCAATTTTATTCTGGAAAATTTTGGTGACAAAAATAATATCTGAAAAAATAAAACGGTTTTCTAGAGATAAAATGTGAAAATGCAACAAACGCCTTTGGTAAGAGGTGAGCCTTTTGCGAGATAACCTGCTAGAGAAACTCAGGTGCCATAAGAATTTCTTTTGTATACGTTCTAGTCTTAAAATGTGAGTCGCGTAATGTGGTCTCCAGACAACCGAACAGTATTCAAGAATGCTACGTACGAGACTGTTGTATAACATAATCTTAGTTTTGGTGTTTTGAAATCCTTTAGAGTTTCTCACAATAAAACCCAACATCTTTGAAGCACGATTCGTAACATATTCAAGGTGATTAATAAAAGTTAGCTTAGTGTCAAATAGCACTCCCAAGTCTTTTGTGACAGAATTCTCCTTGATTATCATATTGTTTATCTGATATTTGAAAGGAATAATTTTAGATTTTCTAGCAAAGCGGATGAAAAAGCATTTTTCAGTATTCAATTCCATACCATTGCTAAAGCACCATAAAACTAGCTTATCAAGGTCTTGTTGTAGTTTCAATGCGTCCTCAAAGCAATTAATAATTCTACAGAACTTGAGGTCATCAGCATACATGAAGCAACGAGAATTTTCTAATATTTCTGGAATGTCATTAACGAAGAAATTAAAAAGAACAGGACCAAGGTGCGAACCTTGAGGAACTCCCGAGGTAACACTGTGTGGCGAAGCATCAAACCCGTTAACAGCAACAAAAAATGTACGATCACTTAGATAGGAATTTATCCACTTCAAAAACATAGGTGAGAGTCCATATCCACATAATTTTTGCAGCAAGATGTGATGTGGAACCCTGTCAAAAGCTTTGCTAAAGTCAGCGTAAATAGTGTCAACTTGTTTATTTGAATCCAGCTCGTGAATAATGGTTTCGGTAAACTCTGTCAAGTTGGTCATAGTAGATCTATGCTGAACAAAACCATGTTGGTGAAAAGAGAGAAATTGTTTGAAATGGTTAGTGAGAGATGGACAAATGAACGACTCAAATATCTTGGCAAAGGTGGAAAGAATTGATATGGGCCTATAATTATTTATTAGTTCTTTTGAACCAGACTTATGTATAGGTATGACCCTAGCCAGTTTCCAGACTGTAGGGAAGAAACCAGAACTCAATGAACAGTTAAAGATTCTTAAAAGAGGCTGCACCAGATTTTCTGCGCAAGCAACAATGAACTTTGGATGTATGCCATCCGGTCCAGCGCCCTTATAAACATCGATAGCCTTGAGTTTCTTTAAAAGAGGCCCATACTCAATATGCGGTAACGTCAGAAGAAGGTCGTTATTATCGGAAATTATAGATGATGGCTGCTGTTCTTCAGGATCGGGACCCCTCTTCGAATACACAGACCCAAAATATTTGGAGAAAAGCTCGCATACTCGAACATTATCCGAGGTGACTTCATCACCTAGAGACATAGTAGGTGGATATGCCCCATTACCACCTCGTTTGGACTTAATATATGACCAAAAATATTTGGGGTTAGAATGAATTTTATCTTCTACAGACTTAATATATAGATTATAGCAATTTTTTGCAGTTTTAGAACACCTAGTGCTTATTATATGCAGTTCAATTTTATCTCTAGGATTGTTGTACTTCCTATAACGCTGTCTTAGTTTAAACTTCTCCTTCAACATTTTTTTAAGATTATTATTGAACCAAGGAGGATATTTATTATTTTTGGGCTTAATTTTAGGCACATATTTATGAATAGTATTCCTAATCTTAGCATATAAAATATCCAACATTGAGTCTACGTTATCAAGGTCGCAAAACAGTTCATTCCAATCACAAGTGCTAAGATCGTTGTATAAAGACTCGTAATCTGCTTTAAAGAAATTAAATTTACAAGCAAACCTATTATACGGGAGTTTAGCTTCAATTTTATTAGTAATAACTATATCTAGAGGAGGATGATACTTATCAAGGTTACACAGTGGAGACACAGACTCAATGACGCTGCAAAGGGGCACGTTATTAGAGATTACTAACTCCAAAATTCTATTTGTTGAGTTAAGGACATTGTTGTGCTGCTTTAAATGGTTAAGAAATAAGAAGTCGACTAAAATTTGACAATGGTTGGGAGCAATATATTCATTCGTTCCAACTAAGTCCCATTTAATATGACCAATCTCCAAGTATTAAGTGACCATACGACAATTCAAGTAAACTATTACAATTATCTAAGAAATGCTCCAGTTTCGAACGATCCACCGGAGGTGGCAAATAAACGGCACATATTGCAATATGACGAACAGATTGTGACAAAGGCCAGTCCAATATAACCCAGAGATCCTCAAGCTGAGTTTCCCATTCAGGCTTACGTCTCGATGTAAATTTTGAGGAAACAGCAATAAGTACCCCACCTCCATCCTTTTTTGATGAGAAACTGGAATCGCACCTATCCCTTCGATATACAATATAACGGTCGTCAAAAAGCTCACTACTTTTGATGTTATCATTTAACCAGGTCTCTGTAAGTACAATTAAGTAATAATTAGAGCATGCCAATTGTCTGAAATTCGTGCGTTTTAGTTCGTAAGCCCCTAGTATTTTGATAATACAGATTTAGCGTACCAAATTTAAATGAAAACAATCCACATACATCAATCAAAAAAGAAAAGAAAGAAAAATATATATAGATACTAGTTCTTAGTCTAACTTATCTAAAACATTAAAGTTCTGGACCAGAATATATGGGGCTTCCTCATTCTTCCTCATAAAAATACGTCCACCTCGTATCCAGACAAACTTGAATCCTTTTTCTTTGGCTCTTAGTCGAGCTGCTGCGTGCAACCCTTTATAAAATGGTGATAAATGCTCATTAACGTATATAGTTGATGGATTTCCTGAAACCCCAATAAGGCCGCTGTTTATTCTATTTTTATCATGCTTTTTTTTATTATAATTTTGAACCGCAGCTATGACTTGATCACGAAGTCTTGTAGATGACAATTGAACAATAACAGATCTAGGACGGGGACTAGTCTTGTTAATCTTTGAGATACGGGTACAATGAATAATGCTTTGATCTTCTAAGGGGCAGCCAACAACATTACCAAGGTTTTTAATAATATGCAATAGCCTTCCTAACGATAATTCACAAATAGAAAATATTATGTAGTTGTTGATTTTAATAGGTACAGTGAAAGTCTCGTCTCGCCCGTGCCAAACTCTGGTGGGCCCACGGAAGACCAAAGCCGTGGTTTTGTGCTGCGGATTTATGCTAAGTGAGATAGCATTTTTTCCAACTTGCGACACACATGATTGAACGAAGATGTGTCGCATTTTGGAGAATGTTTTTTACTATTAAGTACGTCTATATTATATAATATTATTAAATAAAAAACGGAATAGAATAGTATAAATCTATATTTACAAAATACAAACAGAAAATATGCATTATTTTATTATCTTGGAACTGCCGTAGGTTTGATGTATGGGTGCCCGGTGGCTTTTGTTAGAGTGCTTGCTGTCGGCATCCAGTTAGCATTTATCCATCTCTCTTTTAAATTAGCCTCTTGGGGAAATCTATAAATAAATTGTACAAATGAAAGCTAAACAAAAATAAAATAAAATTTAATATTTATTTTTTTGTCTTTTCTAAACTCTAAAGTAGCGTTTATATTTAATCAGTGTTGCGACTGTGGTACCTATATTCCCTGATTTACTAAAGTTTAGCAAAGTTATTCCTTTATTTAAAAGTTGTGACCAAGAAGACTGTAATAACCTGTGGTAATAACTATAGGCCAATTTCCATATTACCAACTTTGAGCAAAGTCTTCGAGAAATTAATTTTAAACCAATTACGTAGTCATTTTGCATCAAATGGTTAACTGCACGCCAAACAGTATGGTTTCACAAAGGGGCGCTCTACCACTGTGTAAAAATGTTTGAGTTTGAGTTTGATACCATCTGCATCGATATGCGCCAATATTTGTTTCTATTGTTCTGTGGTTATCACTCTACTTGCTCTGTGCGTTTGAATTATGGAGGTTATAACTGGTCATAGATAATAAACTTATTTATACGGTATAGTGGGTATAGTTAAGCAACTCTCGTTTGCTTTGGGGGGTATATGTAGCATGAGTGTTTTTGCTGCCTCAGAGCTATAGCGGTAGTGTCTCATGTAGTAACAACAGCAATCCTCAAGAGGGCGCTTTATTGAATGGGTACTACCGTAGCGTAGACGTACCACTGCAACTGGTACCTACATAATATTACAGTTAAATTATTATAATACGGAAAATAAGTACCGTGAAATATGCCAACATAGCCCACTTTTTTTGAATAATTTCAATTTTCGCAAAAAATTTCTATGGAAACGTTAGTATTTTCTGTTAGCAGATTATGTTATTCTTAGATCGTGTGCATATATTGTTGTAGCAAATTTCATTATTCTTCAACATTTACCTAATTCATTATTTGTCTGTTTTTGAGGGCAAGCAAAGTTATCTGCACTTTATGCCCACATTGCCCATGCCGATTTTTGACGTAGGTAATTATATATATAAGTCCAATTGAAAAATGTTGGTAAAGATGTCGTTTACTTTAAAAATCAAAGCATTATCATGAAAGGTTACCGACTTAAGTGGCTGGGCAAAGTTACCCAGGTATTTTTTCTCTTTTTCATACAAATCGCTTTTCGCTTTTCCAAAAAGCCTAGGATTGGTATATCTCAGTAAAATGAGCATGACTTTCGATTTCTTTTACTGCAAAGATTTCGTAGTAGGATTATTTTGTAGGCAATAAAAAGATAAAAAGAAGCAATAGGTACAGAATATTGTTCAGTGACTATTTAATAAAATAAACATATTTTTACATATTTTAAGTTCAGCGATTTAACTTTATTTACCATGATTCTTTCTGGGATACTAAATTAAGCTTATTTTTGCGAAATTAACCGGATAGAAGTAATATCAATAACCCTACAGTAGTCGCGTGGTCTACACGTGTAATCCAGTGATACAAAATTGCAAATTTCTAAAAATCTAACAGCAGAGTTATTTAGCAAATGCCATGCAAGTGCCATGAAAGTGCCATGAAAGTGCCATGCAAGTGCCGTGCAAGTGCCATGCAAGTGCCAAGCAAGTGCCATGCAAATGCCATGCAAATAGCGGTGGGGAATATTTTTGCTTTTCAAAATTTAAAAAAAGAAAAAATGAGTCATGGAAATACTTAAGCTCGTTAGATATTGATATTTTGCATGCTCTAGTCAGGACGTCCGCGTCGCGTCGGTGTCATAAAATTTACGTTAATTCAGATTACGATTTAAGAGGTGATTTCGCTAATCTGACGCGCTCGAGTAAATCCCAAAATCCCTTCTTGGGCTCCCCTACTATTAATTGTCGGCGGCAGTTTGCTTGCGGTTTCGATACGGAGTGTGCCGCCGGCATTTGCCTCTTTTACCTGCGGCACCGGCGGCTTTTGGCTGTCGGCGGCAGTTTGCTAAGAGCGTTACTCCCGCTCAACGTGTACCGGCCACAGACATGCCACAGGGGAAGAATTAATATAGGTAGTACCGGCCGTTACTGAGCGCGAGCACAATATTACGATAATGTATATTGTACTACTGTGGCGCGCGTTCATTTCAGGCGAGCAATTTTAAATAATTCGTTGTAAAAAAAATACACATTTGTTTACTAAAATTTTATTATTATATTCTTAAATACTAACACTTATTAATGTGGAAACAAACAAAATATAACTAAAGCAAACTTTTTAATTTATAATTATCAATATTTATTAACAACTGACATTGTTAGATCCATTGAAGTATTATTACTATTTACTACGTATAAAGAGGTAGACCGGACTCTCAGTGGAGTTTCGTTTGCAAAAATAGCGGACCTAAATCTGACTTCTGATATATATTGTATAGATCCCAGACATCCTATAGACAGATGTTGCCAACCAGTTTTGTGGTCCCCCTCTCCCCACCCCGGTAATTAAATATGGCATACAAAGAAAAAAATAAAAATTTCCAAAACATGCCGTGTGGGGTATCAAATGAAAGAGCTTATTGAGTAGATCACGAATATATAGCATACTATAACATTTCTTACACTTTCTCTAAGATTTTTTAGAAAATTTACGAAAATGCTCCATTTTTGAGTTAACTTTAAACCACTATAGATTGAAAACTCATGAATATATT